>CALNHX010000989.1:0-262467 GCA_940337035.1 Agriotes lineatus | reverse complement strand
TTATTTCAAAAACTTCTCGTGAAATGCCAAAGACGTCTTTGGATTCCGTTGCAGTTTAATTATATTCCTGGAATTTTAACTAATGTCAAGAATAACTACTAAACTTAGTTAAATGCACAAGGACTGCATAATTAAATCTCTGGTTTTGACATTCTTGATTTTAAATATTATGTTCGTACAACGTATAAATAATTTATCCTAGACAATGGCATTAATAGTAATTTTTATACCAAGGCGCTTACCACTTACTCAAGACAATGCTTCAGCAAAACACAAAAAGTGATTGTAAGTTTATTTTATTAGTCGATATTAATTTAAAAACATTAATAAATTTCTAATTTGTTAAACAACATTTTTCTATGTTCACTTTTTACTTCAATCGTCAAAAAGAGAAATGGAGAATTGTACTCGTAATAACAAAAAAATCACCTTCAGAGATTTCTTCAAATCTTCACGTTTTAGGGTCCCTAAATGATTAAAAATAGGTGTTCTCAGTTACGTCTGGTTCTCCTTGTGACTGTCTTCGTGTTGCCGCTATAACTCAAAAACTGTTTGTTGCAGGAAGACGATATTTTGCATGCGGCTTATATACCTTTCTGGCATGAAACCGAGAAAATTTCGGTAAAATATATAAAGGGTGAGAACTTTAAAAAATAAAATTTTGTTTATCTCCGCTTTAACTGAAAAATAAATAAAAGTAATCATTTGCACATAGATCAGGCTTTACGACTAACGTAAATGGTACTTAACAAATACAGAATACATCTTGTAAGAGACAAAAAAGGACCACGAATAATTTCGAATCCCATCGCCGGCGCCGCTAACGTTTTTTAGTTGAAAACTGTATTAATTTGCATTGTCAAGTATTTCCTTTTATTGTGTACTGTGCCTTTCGTCAAGGGTGACAGCCTGAGCTATGTGCAAAACATAACTTTCATTGAAGCAATAGTTCTTCGGTTAAAACAAAAATAAACTGAATTTGATTTTTAAGGTGCTCATTCCGTATATAATTTACCGAAATTTTCTCGGTTGCATGCCAGGACCAGGAAGGCATACAATCTACATGCAAAATATCGTCTTCTTCCAACAAATAGTTTTTGATTTATAGCGGCAACAGGCAGACAAACAGACAGACAGACAAACAGACAGGCAGACAGAATTGAGAAAACCTATTTTTCTTCATCTAGCGATCGTAAAACGTAAAGACCTGAAGGAATCTCGAAAGGTGATTTCTCACGATTACAATGCTTCCTTCGTCTAAAAGACGAAGGAAGTGATTATTTGAAAATCTGAAAATGATTTCAACATATGCGCAGTAATTTGAAACGCTACTCCCCTTTGAGAGGTTTTCCTGAAAACGAACATTAACGGAGTTACCGACTGTATGCGCTACTTAATTTCGACACTGTATGCTCGCCTCATAATGTATTGTCTGGTTGTCTATTTCTATGTTTCTGTATTCTACTTGATTGGTCATTATTTTGATTTTATTCATGTTCATCGCGGGATCTATCTTTCTCAATTATTGCTCCAGTTCACATACCATTAATTTTAGATAGTTGAAGCTTTGGAACAAGAAAACGACATCATCTGCAAACCTCAAAATGTTAAGCATGTTCGCGGTTAACTAGTATTAACTAGCTTCTGTTTTTCCCATAAAATTTGAAATTTATTTTATCTTTTGTCTCACTTCTAGTATATTAATGTTGTAAGTGAGATGTTCCAATAGTACGGTATGTTGCCCTCTTTCTTCAATAGTACGTTCAGAATTTTAAATATTTCTTGTATTAATTCGGTTATTAGTCCGTCTTGTCCTGGTGTCTTATTTTTCTTAGGGCTGCTGATATCTTTTCTTCGTTTATATCTGCTATATTATTTTTGGAGTTAACATTTTTTATATTTAGTTTTAATTTTTTCTCAATTTCTTTGGGTATTTCTTGTTTTCTTTATAACGATTTTTGTAGAACTCTTCCACCAGTTTCATAATCTTCATTATCTATTTTGATGTCACAATATGGTTATTATAACACCGAAAACAGTGCTACAATGGAGTCCATTATAACACTGTTTTTGCATTATTATTTTCATATGAAAAACATTGACACAGCCTACTTGTTTCAAATAACTGACAGATTGTCACATTTATGAAATGTCAAAATTAAAAGTTTTTAATGATTTTTTATGCAAAGTAGATAAAATAGTATATTATACTCGTTTAATAAGAGGCATTGTAGCACTCGTTCCACTGAAGCCTCCTCGCTACGCTCGTCATGCCCCAAATTCACTCGTCCTCTTGTTAAACTAGTATAATAATATACTATTGTATCATTACTTTTAATGCTCTTTTCTTCTCTAATTTTATTTATTTCTTCTCTTCTTTTTGTTTTCTTGTATTACTTTTTCTATTTGCTCTTCCAATTACTCCCGTCTGTCTTCCTTTATAGATTTCATTAGTGTTTTATTTGTGTTTCTATATGTTGCTGGATTTCTTTGATTATCTTTAGGAGTTCTCCTCTTTCTTCAAACCGCTTTTTTGTTTTATAACTCCATATTTCTTCTTTGTTTGTCTTAATTCTTGTTACTTTTTAGCCTACAGTTATCATTGCCTCTTTCATGCGCTTATCGATTTCATCTATATATCCCTAATTTAAGTAGTTTTTGTCTTTTCAGTTCCTGTTGGTATTCATTTAATTTATTTCCGAGTTCTTTTCTGTCTATTGCTGTATTTTTCTGTTTACTATCTTAGTTCTTTCTAGTGTTACATTAATTTGAACCCATCCTTTGCTCACTGCCAGTGTCTAATGCGTTTAGCACAGTTACATCTTTGACTATCTTTTTGTTGGATGTTAGTATATAGTCCATTTGATTTTTCGTACGCCCGTCGAGATTTGTCCCCGTCCATTTTCTGTTAGCCTTCTTCTTGAAGAACGTATTCATTGCATAGAGCAGTGTTTCCCAAAGTGTGGGCCGCGACTCCCTGGAGGATCGCAGTGAGGTACTAGGGGGGTCGCTGGGAATTTCCAAAATAAGACGAATACACTTTGTTAAATCATGTATTTTTATTTTAATAAGGTAAATAAAAATTAACAATTAGTTATCAAATGAAAAATAAAACTAAATATTAATAAGTCTGCAAAAACTACCACCACCGCAATCACCACAACGCGCTGTTTGGAACTGAAGTCTCATTGCACTTCGCTGCTTATATAAAGCCACACCAAGGATTCGAGAAATTTCCAGAGTGCCATCTAGTAACGAAGTACCGACTAGCGCTTTCGCGAATATCTTGGAAAAGTATCGCGATGTAGACACAAAGATATCGCGATATACCAACAATGTGCAGTCGATTTTTTATCATTTATTTTTATTGTAAATGGTAGTCCGGCAGAAGAACCACTAGTTACTAGTAGGACCGATCGCAATTAGAATAACTGTTGAATTTAATTTTTAATTTATTTAATTTAAACTTAAACAGTAAGGTAAAATAAAATTTGACAAACAATCAGTTACTTGTCATTTAGTTAGGCTATTTTTGTCGCTATTTTGGTTTGAGTGATGAGTAGGGGGAAAAGGGGGGTCGCGAACAAATTTTTTAACAAAAGGGGGTCGCGCTTTAGATAAGATTTACAGGAATGGTCTATTGCTGATGTTATTTCGCCATTACATATTTCTATGTCTTCGTCTTTGTATGTTGACGTTGGGTTATACGCTTGAATAATTTTCAGATTGCAATGTAAAAACATTTGCAATTTGACATATGCTAATCTATTTTTTAATCCATTATATGTGACTGTATACGGTGAGGTGTCTTTCTGCAGTTATTACAAAACGTAACTCTCCTTTATTGTTCTCCTTTTATCTTGCCCTTTGTAGTATACTATGTCATTTTGTTAGATATATAAATTTTCCCTTTTTCTCTTTCCGTTCGATAGGTCAATTATATTCCATTTTATTTTCTTTAGTTTATTTTATCTAACATTTTAACTGTCACCATTATGTTATAAGTAGCCACACCCAATTTGGATTTGTTTTTACTGCCTTTCACTTTGTTTGGTAAGAATGGGTTTTATTAAAAATATCCGAAATTATTAAATTATGCAAATATTGAGCACCCTATCTAGATAATACACTAATACGTAAAGCCGCGAGGCCTCGGTGGGCGAGCGGTCACTCCGAGCCGCCAGCCATCGAGGCCACAGTGAAAACTCGAGCGCCCGGAAGAGAGTTCGACTAGCGGCATGGGCGTTCCGGATTTCACCTAGTTAAGGCATGATAGTTTAAGTATTGCCCGCATCCCCCTGAAATAATGCGAAAACGGTTCTAGAATGAAACAGCAGAAGAGTTTAGGGAAGGAAAAGAATACGTACAGCCACTATTTTATACTCAAAAGGTAATGCAAAAAAACATCTGAAATTCATTAACGTTAGATCTATACAACTTCATATGAAATTAGTATTTTAACGCAAAATATAAGCAAATTTTATGTACCTAACTTGTATAGTTTGGAAATATCTTCTACCCTCGCATCGTTGTCGGACGATGTATAAAAAATATTTAGGTATGTCATTATTTTTGTTCCATATATTTAAAAAATATCATCTCTACTGGAAGTCAATATGTCTGGTATTTAATAACGTATAATATCGCACAAAAGCTGTTTCTGCATTTGAAATTCATACTTTTGGTTCATGTCAAGCCTGTTTCGCGTCGAAAATATTATAATTTTCTGTTCCAAAGCATACAAAAACAAGCAGAGATGAAACGACCTGAAATTGCGAATTTGACGCTCGTGCCATTAAACAGATAAACAATGCCATTATTCCCGCTCTGTCCGGCGGGGTTTTATTACAATAATTACGCAAAAAGGCTTTAAAATTTCAATATCAACAGCGGCGATCTTTACGGCTGCAAAAGTTATAAATTTAAATTTAAAGATTTAATCTGCGAGCTCATGCCCAAAAGCACTGCAAAAAATCATGGGCGTCCTGTGCAACATCGCCGCAGGCGCGCAAACTGCACTCATTAAATATTAATGGGTTAGCTAATTTCCTTGCGCACAGCGTATCCTAATTTATCAATACCGAGTTAATTTCCCTCTTGGCTGCTGAAAAAAGCACATGCAAGCATTCATTAAAGAACAATGCCCCCTCTCGGACACCGAAATAATAACACGGAGATAGCAATAACAATGTCTTTGCTTATCCAGCCGTTCGCTCTTCCACAAACAACCAGAAAATGAATTTCATTCAAGCGCCTTTTCTGTCTGTTCCTGCGTTCGCGTGCTCACGACAGAGACGAGTATCTCACGCGGTGTGATTTTTCTACTCGAGTTACAATGGCAGGAAACACACCATATGAGTAAAACATTTAATTTGTATGCATTTCAAGGACTGCGTCCATGCACGCAACGTCTCCGCCGTGAATAAACTGCGTGAAGTTGCTTACGTTTGCTCACAACTGCGAATTTACATAGCCACAAAAATTACCCGCTGTGAAGTTTATTCCGATGCATATATTAGAGCAATGGCTTAATTTCGAGTGGATATGACAAACACATGCTTGTAATGGGAAGTTAATAACCGCGATGGTGCTTTCTCATTGAACAGGTGAAAGTGACTGGTTAATTGACGTCCTTGCGGCATGTGGGCAGTAAAATTTTGACAAATATATTCCCATTAGTCTTACACCTACAACTGCAGTCACGCTTTAAATGGAAAGCTACATTTCTCGTGTACTTATTTCAATGATAAACTGCAAATCGTTTGTTGTTTCAATTGCGTTCAAAGCTGCAACAGAAAAAGGAATTCTATTTCGTCTCAATCGGCAAGTTCGAAATTTAGGTATGATTTTGTATCGTAGCATTTTATCTCTATCTCTGATTTTACTAGCAATTTACACTTAGTAAATTCGGAAGATCTGAAACAAATTCTATAAAAAATAAGCTAAAAATATGTTGAGAGTATAAAACACTGAATGATTATCATATATAATGCAACTAGTGGGTTCTTGATTATCAAATAATCATTTCTGTTTACACGAGATATATTGTTTGGCAATAACGCGAGTCCTATATCGAGTTGAAACAGAAATAGCATGATAATCAAGAAGACACGAGTTGCATTCGTCTAGATTATATCACAAGTCAATAAACAACGTTTGAATAGTGTATTTTAAAAGTACAGTTAATGTGGTTGTTATGACAATTGTACTGACAGCAGGTAACGTGATGTTTCTGAAGGCGTGTGACTATCACCTATTAGTCAGATATGTGATTATCAGTTGCTATGTACATTATCAAAAGTTAGTACATGCGTAACTATGCATTTTGCCGTTTTCCAATGGTTGATGTTAGAGGGAGTGGCATGTTCATATATAATGCAACTAGTGGGTTCTTGATTATCAAATAATCATTTCTGTTTACACGAGATACATATATTGTTTGGCAAGTGATTGCTTAAAGTGAACAGAATGCAAGGGAAAGGGTTTCGGAGCAAGAAGAGGATATCGAAACAAAAACACCAACATATGAAGAACTAGAAGAAACCATAATGAAAATGGAGAACTATAATGCACCAGGACAGGACAGTATAACGACAGAGATGATAAAATACGGAGGCCCACTAATTGTAAGAGAAATATACGACATCATTAAAAAGAATCTGGGAAGAAGAAGAAATTACAGGAGGAAGCAGCGGCAGTACAGGGTTTAAGGGTAAATGCCACAAAAACTAAGTACATGATAACAACAAGAAACACTGGGAAGTTCGAAAATATTACAAATATAAGCATAAACGGGCAATGTTTCGAGAAAGTCGAGTGCTTCAGATATTTAGGGTCGTTAATTTCGGGGGGAAATGAAATATGGGAAGATGTGAATGCCCGCGTAATGCAAAGAAATAAGTGCTTCTACGCGCTACAAAATGTGCTAAAGTCAAAAACGCTTTCAACAAACTCTAAAATAAAAGTGTACAAAACGGTAATTAGACCCGTAGTGTTATACGCAGCAAAGACATGGAGCCTCACAAGAAAAGAATAACAGATGTTGGAGACATGGGAGCGGAAGATCTTGCGGAAAATATACGGTCCGGTACAAGAAAATGACGAGTGGAGAGTAAAAATGAACCATGAACTCAAAATAATGTTTAATGGCCCGAATATTACCAATGAAATACGAAGCAGACGTTTGAGTTGGGCAGGACACTTGCAACGCATGGAGGATACGCGAAGTGCAAAAAAAAACTCTAACGGGAAAAATTTATGGAAAGAGGGCACAAGGAAGACCAAGAAGAAGATGGGCTGACAATTTAGAAAGGGACTCGGAATAAAGAACTGGAAGAAGAAAGCGAAAAACAGAAAGGAGTGGGCAGGGATTGTAAGAGATGAGACAGAAAAACTGCAACAGTATACATAATGATAACAACAACAGACTGCGACACACCGATGAGACGAACAGGCAGCCTTGCTGACTATAACAGCAGGGTTGGGGTGCGGGCAGCCGCCGTTCCCTGTAAAAGACCAGGCTCCGTAAACCGAGAGGGAGGCTATGGTCCTTTAAGGACTGATGAAGCCAAGGAGTAAGTAAGAGTAAGTGATTGCTTAAAACTAGATATCGAGTGGAAACAGAAATTATTTGATAATCAAGATGACAAGAGTTGTATTCAGCTAGATTATATCCCGATTCAATAAACACCAATTGAACAGTTTATTTATAAATAATTAAAGTACAGTTAACGTGGTTGTTATGACAATTGTACTGTCAGCAGATAACGCGATTAGACCGTCGGCATAATTACATCTAAAACGTTGAGTTTTACAGAGTGACCTAATATTTCGGTATAATTTTATGGGACCTTTACTTATCTATTTGTGGTAAGTTTCTACATCGTAAATGGAAAAGGAGGACAATTATTTTTGGTCGAGGGAAATGTTATTGGGAAAAAACCGAAAAAAATACGACTTTTTAAGCGGTGCCTTTAATGCCTCATATCTCAATACCTATAAAAGATATCAACTTGAATATTGCACAGTTCCGTAGCTCGTTTAATTTACTTTAAAATAGCGTCTTAGAAATTTGCGCACTTTTAATATTTACTACAACAACAAATATTTTCTACGATGACGGCAATATTTTGTGGTATTCCGCCGTGTTTAACGCGCTCCACATCATTACTCGTAAAATATATTGGAATGAAATGAATGTAGAAAACTTCCAAATTTTATAAGGATTATTTTTGCTTCATCATGTACACCCTTAAGTATAATAATAAAACGCCCACAATCAATTTTCTGTCGCGATGTACCATTGGCGCGCTCGAGTTCTCGATCACCCTCCCGCGCCTCGACCGCACCGCAGGTCCGAATACTTCAGGTACGGTGTGTATAGTATCACTATAGCTGCGATAATGTCACTTATTAAGTGGTCTGCATTTCTTCACTAAAGTTTTTGTTTGCGTGTGTGATGAAGATGGCACGATGAGGAAAACAGCAAAATCAGAGTTAGCAAAGAAATTCGAAGCCTTTGCCGACATATTATCTGAGAAACCTGAACGGTTTGGATCAAATTTTATAAATGGCATGTTGATTCTACAGGAAATAAATGAAAAGGCTTTTAAAACGATTGTTTTGAAAAGACTTTAGACGAACTTTCAAGAAAATTCACGTTGTAACAAAGTATCAATTATATTTGATAGATACGATTTTAAAGATTCCATAAAAAGTGCAGAGCGAAAACGACGAGGCCAACATAGCTTAGGAACATGTACCATTATTAGTTCAAGAAACGTACCAAATTATAAAACCTCTCTTAAATCTACGGTGAATAAATTGTCTTTAATCAGATTTGCCTGTGGGCAAAGAAATTGTCGTTGCTGGTGGACTTCCAGATGGAAATTGTAGTATAAAGGTAAATAAAATCATTCGTATTTTCGTACACAGCTTTCTAAGCTTGTGTTTGAAAAAAAATCAGATTACAAATTCTACGATCGAAGAAGAAGAGTTTTTAAAGTGCAACCATGAAGCTGATACCCGTTTAATTTTTCACTTAATTCGGGAGAATACTTCCAAACGAATTATTGTGAAAGGACGCAAAACCATAGCAACTAATAGGCACAGGTTTGTCCTGATCCATTCAATTGCGAAAGTTTTCGGAAAACATGTTTGTGATGGATTGCTGGCTTTTCATGCTTTAACTGGGTGTCACACAACTTAGCCCAAAGAATTATGGGTGGATCTGCAAAAATGACATGTTGGGTCACGAAACTTGCTACGAAAGCCCCAATTCCTGATGATATTAGGTCAATCATTAGATTTTTTTGTGCTGAAAAAAAAATTTAACAATAGTAAGTGTTGTTTGTAGAAATTAAGGCATGCTTTGTATACCTGCATGTAAATGCAAAATTAATCAGAATAAATTTATAACATTAAATTAAAAAATAAATATAAAAATAAAAATAAACATTACTCTCCGCCGATGTATTGAACTTTTTTATATGTATACTAATTGTTGCACATTCTATATTATACTCTTCGCAATTCCTTTAAAAAATAATGTTTTTAAATTGTAATCATCTCCTGATGATATCATCGTGGTTGGTGAAATGGTTGTCCGTATACTATGCAGTATTTCGGTGATTATAGAATCATATAAAAGGTGAAAACCCTTGCTCAGTCACATTTTTTTTAGGTAAAATATTTAATAACTTTTTTATTTATTGATCGATATTCTTCAAAAACAATAGAATTCTTCCTCTAGCTAACACTAAAGTTACTCTCCAAATTTCAACAAGATCGGACCTTGCGTTCTTGAGTTATCGTGTTTAGAAGAAACGTGACGGACAGACAGACGAACCGACGGACATTTTGAAAGTTGTTCAGAATTCGATCACGAACACAACGGTATCAAAATGTTTGCTTTACTAGCGATATTAACGATTTTATAAAAGTACCTGGCAAATACAATATACTCTTTGTTTATGGCGAAAAATACAATTTAAAAAAAACAATATACTGAGGTACATGTTATTGTTCAGTCACATAATTCCATTAAAAAAATAGAAATCGAGAAAATGCAGACCACAAATAGATAGCTAATATAAGTACAGACAGATCAATAAAAAACCAATTAGGGCAGGCTGTGATATGTGTTATACGTTTGGCAGTACTGAAGTGTATTGTCAGTCTATGTCAAATTCGAGATTAGTAGGTTAGGCTTTGTTTGTTGTTTGAGACAGACTGACGTAAAACTTAACCTGCAAATATCGAATTTGACATAGGCTGACAAGTGCAAGCAGAGCTATTTTACCTCAGTCGCTTGTATTAATGATAGGTACGTTTAAAAACTACTGGTGAACTCCTGCATTTTGTGAAGTTAATATCTCATATTTAGCTTGATTTGACGTCACACCCCACTTTTTGGTCCACTGCACTGCTTCATCTAAACTCTATTTGGAGGTTTGTACTGTGTCCCCGTGAACAGCAAAAGTTTCAGTGATGCTGAGTTATGGGCATATTCGTTTTGAAAATAAGGTAGAAAATCGGACCGAGGACGATGACTTATAAAAAGCTTGGATAATAATATTTACAACTTTGTGGACCTTCTAAATGGTAAAATGGTTTTCACAAATTCCAAAGTGATGATTTGGAGTGAAGTATTTTTCTTTATGATTGGTATTAACCCTTGGGTTATTAACTTTACCAATAGTTTATCTAACACTGACAGTAAACTGATTCGTCTGTAGTAGTTAGCGTCATTTGGTGATTTTCCAGGCTTGATAAACAGCATTACCTGCGTTACTGTCTACTGGACTCGAAAGTAGTTAACCTACTCTCAGGCTGGATTTTTAAAGGATGGCCATCCTTACCAAGCCCTTCGTAGCAATTCTTTGACTAATTTCCTGTTAAGTAAATCGTAGCCAGGAGCTTTCTTAGGATTTAGTTTATGTTTTCTCACATCTTTGATTCTTCATATTGTTAATAATTCCATAGGCGGAGTGAGGTGGTTTGATGGTATGGTGGTTACTTGTGATGGAATTGATTGGAAACAGAGTTTTCTTTATCTTCTTCAGATGAAGAATTCATTGATATTCATATTTTGTTCTTTTAGTTGCTTTCCGAAGGGTATACTTTGTACCACCTGTTACATTGATATTTGTAAGCTATTCGTATTTAAGTCTTTGATCAGCGCTTGATTATAGCGTCCTTTCTTCGAGGGGTATTTGGTAATTTGGCAGATTTCCTTAGCCGTCTTTTTTCTGTAATTTTCCTTTCCATTGGTATGGAGCGAAGTTCTAATACCTGCGATTTGAGGTGTTATTTCCACAGCTGACTGGGATTACTTTGTTGAAGTTACAGATTGCCGATTCTAGTTTGCTCATTAGTTTGAAACGGAATTTTCATGTCCAGTTGGTCGTGATGATGTTTTTGAAGTAGCGCGAACCAGTGCGTTTGTTGAATAATGTTATTGACCTTTTCTATTGTACAACTGTAGCACTCACAGTTGCAATCTAGACTACTTGATAGATACAACAGGGTTGCATAAAAAAATAGTATTATGTACTACTAAAATTAATTTTTTCAATTTATCTGCAACTAATTTGGTAAGTTACTATAGATATGGAAGTTCAACTTTATATACAGCATAAGGAAACTCCAGAACTTTCCACATTCACTACTATAACGCTGGACATCTAGCGATTTTAACAATCGCAATATCAATATTACACACAAATGATATTTTGATTACCATAACTCAACTAGTGAGTTTTTATTTACACAGTAATGTTTAATGCCATAATGTGTTCTGATGTCACCTGGCCACCGAAAAGGTTAAAACAATGATTTGAAACAAAAATTTTAGTTTTCATGCTTCTTCTGAGTTTATTAAGAGGTGTAGTAAAATGTTGTATTGGACGCCTAGTGTTACAAGGTATTACGCACACGAAAAATTTAGCCCACACGGCCTACAACCTCGTGGGCCAAACTTTTTCTCTAGTGGATAATACCCACATAACACTACTTGTATAATAAATAACTATCAAACTATCTACAGTTACAAATATATTGTTATGCTAGAAAATCGTTATTAAGAAAAGTTACATTCACTAAAAAGCCCTAATAACTAGTGATGGGCTTATTCGAATGAAAAATTACCGGTTATCCGGTTATTGAAATAACCTCTGTAACTCGGTTTTCGTTCCAAGTATTCGAATGAAAAATAACATCATCTTGATACGTACTACGTGCCGTATCTCAGCGACCTGCGAGTGATCGAAATTCTGTAAATAGAACGTCATTCAGAACCATAAGCAAGGCAGATTGTACTGATTGACCCAAGTGCGGCTCGCGGCTGCTTGTTGATGTTATTAACACATTTGAGACTCCCAGTCTACCGGCTAAATTTATGGGGTTGTTCCTATTAAAGATAACTCTCTGCTGAGTGTGAGATTTGCCGAAGCTGTGTTGGTATTAATTTATAATGGCCTAAATTTTTGCTTCGAAACGCTGTTGATTATGCCTAATAAGGGATAAACAGAAAGCGAAATAAGATTTTCCAATATCGTAACAGATTTATATTTAATTTTCAATAACGGAGCAGTCGATGCCCATCTGTCGTCATATGATATAAACGTGGGACAAGAAGTGGATTTCGATGTTTAAAATTTTAAGTGTGTGTCCTTAGAACCGCGGAAGGCTGAACGTAGATAAATTATGGATTCTAAAAGATACCGGTATGATGTGCAAGCGAAAAGGGAAGGGTGGCTACTAGAGAATTTTAGGAACTAAAAATAGATTCAATAGATACTTTGTATTCGCATATTTATAATTTCTTTATGATTAGTATTGATATAGCTATTCTCAATGGTTTAAACGCCTTAGACTTAGAAATCAAATAAAAATCATTTATACAATTATTATAATTAACGATTAACTGAGTTCCTCTGCTATCTGCAAGTTACGGTGCCGGTGCAGAGGACGGTGAACCGCCAACCGGCGAAATCGAAACGAATCGAGAGCCAAAATTTACTCGAATGATTATTCAAATAATCATTCGAATGCAAATAATTCGGTTATGAAAACTGTCCGGTTATGCCCATCACTACTAATAACGCTAGCAATGACCATCAGCTCAATTCACTTTTACAAAATCTCCAGTGTTTAAATACCCTTTTTCGTTGACCGCTTGTTAATTTCAATATTAATGAATTATTTTTCCTAAAAAAGGATGGATTAATAGATGTCATTAATGCACTGTTTTTGATTAATACACTCTTTTTCATTAATTAACTGTTTTTTAAAAAAGGATGGATTAATAGAGCCATTAATACACTGTTTTTGATTAATACACTCTTTTTCATTAATGAACTGTTTTTGTGATTTTGACGTTTTGATGATATTTTGCATGGAGGTTAGTTGTATTAATCAAATTAGAGTACTTGATATAATTATTTTATATTAATATTCAGAACAAGATTAGTAATACTGCAATTTTACAACTTTTTTCACCACAAAAAAAGATTTTGCGGTCAACGAAAAAAATTTGTAATCAACTCGTTTGTTAATGGGCGATTAATAATCTCAACTATTAAAGGCACTCACTCGCTATCGCTCGTTTGTGCTTTAAACAGTTTCGATTATTAATCGCCTTCATTAACACACTTATTGGTTAAATAACTATTAACCTTGGTCAAATTCGTCTGTGAAATATTTTAACAGTGAGTGATCAGCCGATCACTAATAAGTAGAACGTTCTTAATTCTATAGTTACATTAGGTAAAAAACGTGAATTAAGAATCTTTTTAGGTAAAATGGTGATTAACTCACGTCTATTTGATTTGTATAAACTTAATGTGTCGAATGTACACGATAAATAGTGCTAAATAGGTATATCGTTGTTATTAGCAAACAGCTAACTATACCACTACCATCCGCTTAAATCACCTCCAATATCAAATTAATTCTTTAGGCAACGCAATATATTATATCCCGAACATTTGACAAAAATAAGTATCAATTTTAATGTCAATCGTAAGAAATTTATTGCGGTACTTACTTTACTGGAACAATGGCTTAGGAAAGTATTTATTACCTGCAACAAAAAAGAGAAGTTATGGATACTGTAAGATTATTGCCAATATTAAAATAATAACACAAGGCTGTGCAACCTTCCGGTTTGCTTGTAAACGCAGAGAAAATGATCAAATCGTATGCGTAAGAGCGCTGAGAGGTTAAAGGCCAAATAATAACATTCTGTTAAATATTACTTGAGTGTCAACGTAAGAGGCAAAAGTAAGTAAAAATTAAAGAACCATAAAGTTAATAACAAACGATGGTCGTAAGACCTACGTATTTTCTCTAAATAACTAGCAATTGCCAGGCATTTAATTTAACATTTATTAACATAATAAGGAAGTTGTAATTATGTAAAAGTTTAAACAGTAGATATAAACAAGCACCAGCGCTAATTAATAGCCAGGAGATGAACAAGGTTTTGCTGTAGCTCCAGACTAATTAATTGGGCGAGCTGATTTCCTCGAATTCGGTGGATTTGGTATGATAAAAACGTAGCTGAAGTCGAGATTTAAATGTGAGTTTGCCATTTTCATTTACACACAAATGCAACATATTGTTGTTTAGAAAACAATCAATACAATATTAGTTTCTGTCACCAATTCAAACGAAATCAAAACATAAAATGGTCTCATATTTCAGAAAAGAACCTGCTCAAATGTATTATACAGGATCCGGGATAAAGTATTTCCGTACCTGTTTTTTCTCTAATCTCTTATTGTATATAACCGTATAAAATTACAATTATGTCATCATAAAGAAAAAAGGTAGGAGACTTGTTTAGCCTAGGCGTGGATCGCAATACCTTTAATGTAACCGTCATTTTCGACCAAACATTTTCAACTTTGTTTTGCCATTTTTCCAACGAAGACCTTTTTAATGTATTTTAATGTTTTCTTGAGACCTAAATTTTTTCCTGTAAGGCTGTTTACATGATATGTCGCCACATAATCGTAGAGTTGAAAGAGAATCTTCTAGAAATTAAGCAAATAGCAGTCGCTGTTTGAAGCGAGTAATGGCCAACGTGTAAAATAGGCAAAGAAATACGTGGAAAAAATGGTGGCCACCTTAAAGATATTATGTTCTATACCTAAGCTAAACAAATCTCCCATCTTCCGTATTTATGATGATATATTTGTTATTTTGTTCCATAATAAGCTATACCGGGAGATCAAAAATAAACTTGATCGCGGGAGCCATTAAAAACAGTCAAACTTGCCTAATCTGTAGGATGCTTTTTGTTGGCAAAGAACTGTAAAATTTTATTGAAGTTTAAAATTCACTTCGACATCTTGTTTAGCTTATCCCATGGCTATTTTAATGTTACCTGTCAATTTAATGTATAAATTTGGTTTAAATTACATATTTTTGCATATTTGTGTAGCTGTTAGTCACATGAACTAATAATTCAGTTAATTGTAGTTCAGATGTACTTAGTTTTATAAAGGGCAGTGTAGACAGAATTTTTCATGACCACCCTTGACCAAGATAATTTTTGACATCCTAGTACAATAAAAGTTATTAGAAAACCAAGTAGAAACATAGTTTATGCCGGTCCCTGTATATAAACAGGTTAATAAAAACCTTTATTGTGAATCCACAACACAACTAAACGTTTAAAAAGTATTACCATTGACCATTTTGGAAGCATTTCTATTTTTCTGGAAAATAATGCAACCCAATGGTCATTGTAACGGTACATGCAATTTAATTCGATTTTAAGTCGTGATAACGAAGCAAACAAGTAAAAATGCCCGCAACGCGTAACACACGGGATGTTCTGTGTGCAGTCTGCTGGTAACATCTAATAATGCAGAATAATTAGGCAGTTAATATCAGAGCAGTCTGTTTGAGAATTTGTAACCAAACAAGCACTCGGACTGAAGGAATCGCATCAAAAGCGAATCTTGTGCAACGAAACTGCATCGTTTCGTGACCACAACGCCATTCGGTCTAAAAAGATATCACCTGTCAGTTGCAGCTGTAGTCTGTTCAGTAAACACAAAGACATTTAATTTTTTTTTAATTTGGCATGTGCATACAATTTTTGTACTAGAGATTGTATATTTTGTTTTGCATTCGTTTTCACACCTGCATCAAAACAGGTTTGAATTTAAAAAGGACAATCAACAACAATTAATCTTTCTCATTATTTCACTGTAAAAGTAGATATTTTTTTTGAAATTCTTCCCTCAACTTTTATAAAATGTAACAAAAGTCAATAGTATCCAACACAGTATTTGTATAATACCCTTAAAAGTAGTTATTCATAACATTTATGACAGCTTCTAACTAAATGTCACATCCTTAACCTATTTGTAAGTACATTCCTAGACAACGATGCATTTTGGAAATACATTCATTAAATTTTGGAAATCCAAGGCCACTTTGTGTTTTTATGTTTACTGAACAGACTATATTCAAAGTAACTTGGAAATGTAAAATAGACACTATGCTAAATGTTTAGGGCATCAGATAATGATGATTTAAAGCTCTTTAAAGTTGATGTTTTTAGCTCTCCTTGCAATGTTTTCTATTTGGAACTTGGAAATTGAAAATTTACACTATGCTGAATATTTGGAACAGCAGTTACTGATGATTTAAAGGCTTCCGCTAAGTTATATATGCCAACAAATAATTTTCTAAATTTTGTATAAGCAGTTATCAATAAAAGCTGAACTACTATATCTATATTTTGTTAACAAGTGTTTATAACCAACTTTAAACAATTATCACATAACTTTCCTTCCAAAAGAAGTTTTTCCGTGTTCAGGGGCTTGTGCCCCCTGCTTTTAAGTTTATTATTATTTGCGATTCAGTTCTAACACAGCAATTTCAGTTATTAATTAAATTATACATTCTACATTCATCTATAACTCTGGTATATTTCAAAATTAGACATAGAAATCTGTAATTACTTTGTTAGTCTTACGCTAGATGGCATAGGTGACTGCAACTAACTTCATAGCGTTCCGTATAGATAGATATGGATGTTTATACTATTATATCTATACCGTTTTATCGAAACAAAAAATAACAAAACTTTGTTATTTCTAATTGTCACATTTCGTAGAAAAATAATATTGGTTATCTCACATCAATCAACCACATGTATGTTTAGCAGAAATGTAAGAGGCACTTGTTAGTGTAACAAAGAGTGTGATGACAGTTTAAATAATCCTCCGCCTTCGGGGAACAATTATTTTTTCATTAATACTGACACTAATTAGAAATTTTGAGTGATATAACCCAGAAAATTCAAAGTTCGAATCATATTCGATCAGATTATTATTTGAGGAAAAATAAAATAAGCAAAAATATCTTCATTTCATATTAAACAATTAATATACGTTACTCTAGAAACTAAGCAGTAGTATGTTCTCCCTTGAATTATTATTTTGTTGATTAGGCAAAAACCAGTTTTGCACGTTACAAATTAACAGATTCTGGAAATTCCAATTGTTTAATTTCAAGTAAAATTGAGCTGCGTATGTACATCCACCTTACCAATGACAATGTTCTATTGAAATTTAGCGATCGTTTAAATAGTTAAACGTAGTTTAGGCAAAGCTAGCCGTAGTATAAAATCTATTGGTGTACCCAGATAGTAATACCGAGTACCTGTCCTAAATTGTGTGCTCTGATTGATTAATATAAATATGAGCAAAATAATCTTAATAATCATCTTGTATTATGTTTCAGGAATTATTCGTCGCTTTATGTACGTAGTAATCATGGTAGTAATGCTATTTTAAACTTGTTAGAAAAATTCAATATTGTTATATACCGTCGGATCTATAAAAAAGGCCGCCGCTTATAGCCCTATATTTAAAGATTTTGGACCCAATAAACTATATATATATCCTTTATCTAATAGACTTGTCTGTCCGGAACGCTGTTTTGTCTGTCCGGGACGCTTTCAGCAGCCAAACCGTAAGAGATAGAGAAAAAA
The DNA here is from genome assembly GCA_940337035.1 of Agriotes lineatus. Classification (NCBI taxonomy): domain Eukaryota; kingdom Metazoa; phylum Arthropoda; class Insecta; order Coleoptera; family Elateridae; genus Agriotes; species Agriotes lineatus. The sequence continues at coordinate 244,451 of CALNHX010000989.1, read as the reverse complement.
GTTATGAAAGTTATATGTTTGGAATGGTCATGTCAGGCAGGAACCGAATTTCAGTCACGTGACACTTCCGGTTTTCGAGAAATCACGTGATTTCCGTCCGTCCGGGACGCTGTTTCAGCAGCCAAACCGTAAGAGATAGAGAAAAAAGTTATGAAAGTTATATGTTTGGAATGGTCATGTCAGGTCATGAACCGAATTTCAGTCACGTGACACTTCCAGTTTTCGAGAAATCGCGAGATTTCCGTCCGTCCGGGACGCTGTTCTATTTGAAAAACGGTCTTTTTTGTTTTATTAAATGAGACATTTGTCTCACTGGTTGATAGTATATTTATATTATAAAATGGTACACTTTTAACTAGATTTTCACGATGTTAGTTTGCAGAATACAGTCAACTGTCTCGAATGTCAATATTCAACTTTTTTATTTTAAACGGAATACCCTGTATATTTTTATATATTTTGCTAAACTTTTTAATTATCTTTAAATAAAGGGCTATAAGCTGGGGCATTTTTATAGATCGAACGGTATATGGGTATTACTATATGTGTATTAACAGTTCGTTTCCTTAAAATTGTTGCGTTAATTTGGTGCATACGCTAGACAAATACGTCTAAACGGTACTACAGCTGTTATGTATGAAACTCAGCAAGCACTAACCAATTGACATGATTTTACCAAAACTAAGGAAACTGCTAAATCATTCGATACTTTTATGGATTAAGAAACTAAAACTATTTCTGTTTGTATTAGGAAAGGAAGACATATTTCCTTATTTTTATCTCTTTTGTAATTTTCAAAACCGCTTTATGTATAGTACGTTTTTTTCCTATAAAAATTTTCAAGGTCAAGATAAAATTGGCAAAACTGCTTTTTTTAAATTATTAGAAAATTTATTTTTGTCAGGTTTTTCTGTAAACGACTTTTGTCACTTTGCCATTTAATATTAAATTGTCAGTTTTTCTTTTTTGAAACTGAATACGCGTAAAAACGGAATCTTTTAAAATTAAATGTAGTGAAGTGTGCAGAGGAACCGTTGGATCTGCACCTTAACACACCAGAAGAAGACGTTTACGAAAGATTAGCAAGAGTTTTTGACGTACATAGAACTTTAATGCCAGATTTTAAATTTCTCACCAATTTTTAGTTCTATAAAGTTACTAAAGCAAATTTTACCAACATATATTTTTTAAAGGAATCCAAGTAATCCCAACATAAACCCTAAATTCTTTGACCTTGAAAATTTTTATAGGAAAAAAACGTACTTTATATTGTACATCATACATTGTTTTCCAAATAGAAAAAGTAGTGTGCATACATTTTTAATTGTAGTAGAGATTGATCTGTTTTATTTTATGCAGATATTCAACTCTAAATTGATATAGCAATAATAAAATTGAAGTATGATAATAATTTATTGCCACGTCGTAGTATATTGGCAACGTCACGAAACAACATTAAATTGACATTTACGACAAATTATACGTAGCACCGAGCATAGCAATCTATCACACACAATTGATTCCTACTGAGTTGTACACCTTTGAATACATTTTATTTCATACTGATGTCGAAAATGACATTTTTCGGATTATTTATGGTACAAAAAATGGAACATTAAAATCCTAGTACTTTAAAGTAAAATTTTAAAGTTCAAGTACTTTAAAACTTATTTATTGTACAAAAAATAGAACATTAAAGTTCTAGTACTTTAAAGTAAAATTTTAAAGTTCAAGTACTTTAAAATTATACGTCAGTTGTTGACATGAAAGTTGAAATGATTTAAAGGTCCTCGCAAGTAATTCCGTTCTCGGCTGACGCCTCGGAAGTAAACAACTTTCCCGTCTTTAAAATGCCACTTTTCGTTCTAGATAAATAAACTACTATTATAAATTCAATTTTTATAGAAAATGCTTACTTACCTACGTTAATTTCAAAATTCCTGCCGCTATAATAGTTTAGTTATGAGTCGACAGGAAAGGCTCTATTTTACAGCAGAAAATATTGATTGGTAAGCTACACTATCCTTTTCCACAACTTTCAAACAATTTCGTCTTAGATTTTATTATTTTTAAAGCGTATCAAGTATATTTATACTACTTAGGTATATTTTTGGAATGATAAATCCTGTTTTAGATGTATTCCAGGCTGTAGTAAGCTTCTATATTAACAGATAATTTGCTTTCTTGAATTAGCTCTGAATCCATGTAATTACGAAATGGTAGAACTAATTTGATTGAGCCACGTTAAGTTCAAATTGATAGTCAAAATTAATCCTAAAAATTAAGACTCCAAATACAATACTGATCTCACTGATTTATCATAAAGAGTATTGTATGATACAGATCCCGTTTTATTTACATAATTGTTTTTATTGCATCATTTTCATATAATAATCGTTTTATAATAAATATTGTTTTCTAATACTTGAAATTGCATTGTTATAGCTAAGATATTTTACGAATTCAATATTATATACGAAAACGATTATAAATTTGGCCCTTACGGAATTCCGGTGGTATTCCAATTGCTCTCCGTAATGTTTATGAGCAAAGCCTTAATTTTCTGACGTTATAAATAAATTGTTTTATCTTACAGTAGCGCCTATTACCATACATTATACAACTGTTTTCAGTGACTAAAATGAAGTTTTATTCACAAGTGAGTTTTCATTATTTATACTACTGCATTGTTGGTAGCACTGTCAAGCTATGTCAAATTCGTAATTTTCAGGTTAAGTTTTGCGTCACTCTGTGTCAAATAACAAACAAAACCTATCCTACGAACCTCGAATTTGACATAGACTGACAATACACTTCAGTACTGCCAATACACTTCAGTACTGTCAAACGTATATCACAAATCATAGGCGACTAATTATAAATTTATTTCGCGACATATTCTGACAGCGCAAACTATTTAGGCACAAGAATTGCTACTGTAAGATAAAACGTCGTATATCACACGTGAGCGAAATGCCATTATAAGCTCGTGAGAAATTGTATCGCTCGTGCTGGGGCACTCGCGATTCAAAATTCTTACTCGCTAATAATGATGCATTTCTCTCACTTATAATATAATCTACTATTATCTTACAGTAGCGCCTATTACCATACATTATACAACTGTTTTCAGTGACTAAAATGAAGTTTTATTCACAAGTGAGTTTTCATTATTTATACTACTGCATTGTTGGTAGCACTGTCAAGCTATGTCAAAATCGTAATTTTCAGGTTAAGTTTTGCGTCAGTCTGTGTCAAATAACAAACAAAACCTAACCTACGAACCTCGAATTTGACATAGACTGGCAATACACTTCAGTACTGCCAATACACTTCAGTACTGTCAAACTAGAGATGGGCGCGTGAGTGAATTTTCGCTCACGTCACGCACGTTTCACGCTTGCTTTAAACACTCACGTTCACTCACGTTTACGCTCACGTTCACTCACGTTCACGGCGTGACAAGCCGCCCACGACGTGACACGCAGCTTTTATTTCAAAATTTAAATTCAGATAGAATAAAACCTTCAAATTTAAAACCAATGAAAAAAACCCTAAACATAACTAAAAATATGTTTTGCACCTGACATAATTTACGTGATATGTTGCAATCAGAATAGTTGACATAAAAAGAAAAAAATGAAAATTGACTACAATAACTTCGACAAGGGATAAATACTGATTTCTCGCAAATATATTTCTTGCAGCTGTCTTCAAAGACATTACTTTTAATACTAAAAGCTGTCATTGGAATTGACGTTTGCCTTATTGGTATGAGTACAGAAGGTATATGTTGCTAGGCAACACTTTTAATTCGTAGGTTTGAAAGTACTTTTACGTACAAGGATCAACATTTTCAGCGTTAAAGCGAGTATACAAAAAAAACATTACTTTTATTAGAATAATAAGTTCATCTACACAAGTACACAATAAATTGGTTTAAAAATATCATCTACACATCTACACAATACATTTTTGGTTTAATAATAAAACGTAATTAACATTTTCAGAGTTAGCCGAGTATACAAAACAAGCCATTATTTTTATTAGAATAATAAGTTCATCTACACATCTACACATTAAAATGTTGATTTAAAAATAATATGTAATCAACATTTTCAGCGTTACGTCGAATTCTGCGCTCTTCTAAAATTCGCCCAGCTGTAGAAAATTTTCTTTCGCTTGTAGCGGAACTTGCCGGTAAGTTTTTTTAACAGTGGCGTATTTACACTGTTTTTCCAAAATCATAAAATGTCATCTACATTTCCGAATTTTAATTTAACATACTAATTTAGTTTTGTTTCGACATCATCCTAATTACAGGTGTCATCGCCAGAGCTATCTCTAAGTGTAGAAAGGTAAGAATCTGATGCTGATGTACCAGTTTTGAGTCGTTTGCTATGTACATAATGTAACTTGTTTGGCACAATTTGTGATTTAATGAATTTAAAAGTTGCTGCACCCTGCAGTATTTTATTCGTTACTAAATATTTAACGTGAAACGTGAATCACGCCTTGGAAATTTTCACTCACGTTCACTCACGTTCACGTCAAGATTTTCAAATATTAGTCACGTTCCCGACGTCACACGCCGTGACACGACGTGACACGACTGTTTTCACGTCATGCGCCCATCCCTATGTCAAACGCATATCAGAAATCATAGGCGACTAATTATAAATTTATTTCGCGACATATTCTGACTGCGCAACTATTTAGGCACAAGAATTGCTACTGTAAGATAAAACGTCGTATATCACACGTGAGCGAAATGCCATTATAAGCTCGTGCTGGGGCACTCGCGATTTAAAATTCTCACTCGCAAATAATGATGCATTTCTCTCACTTGTAATATAATCTACTATTATCCAACACCCCTTAGTTATAAGGCTACTACTAGATCAATTTTGGACCTCTAAAGTGGCTCTTTATCCACTAGTGACAAAAAACCATACGCCATTAGTGAGATAAAAGCCATGCCACTCACTACTGCATTGTTGGTAGCACTGTCAAGCTATGTCAAATTCGAAATTTGCAGGTTACCTACTGCGCCACTCTGTGTCAAATAACAAACAAAACCTAACCTATTAACCTCGAATTTGACATAGACAATACACTTCAGTACTGCCAAACGTATAACATGAATCACAGGCGACTCTAATTATATATTTATTTGATCTCTCGGTACTTTCCAAATTGTTTAAATGACTTTTCACGGCTGTCTATACAAAACTTATGTTATTTTTAGATATTATTATATAGATATATTGAGTTGTTTGATAAAACGTTGTATTTTACTGTATTCGTGTTTTAGATGCGCTTTATCCAAGCAAGAAAATTTTATGCTCGAACTTCGTTCTCGCAGTTACACATTCTTTCGTGGATAAAACGGCTTCTAAAACACTTACACAATAAATTACTATTATATTTGACTGCATCATAAAGACCTTTGTAAAACTGCTTAGAATCCATAAAGTGGCACTTTATTGTACTAGTACCATAACGATGAAGTAAATTGGCTGCACTGTTACTGTCAATTAAATGTTCTAATAAATGTCACATAGCATAACATGTTTGAACAAATTTAAACATTAACAAGAAACAGCTTCTATAAATGAAGAAGCAGCAATTACTACTGTAATGAATAATTATAACACATTTTTGTTGTCGTAAGTATACATAATAAAAAGAATCATTATCCAGATCTTCTAGCTATTTCAAGAACATGTTAATTTTATTTTACTGGATATTTATTAATTATTTTTGTAAAACAGCATCCAAACAGAAAGCTGTGAATAGAATCCAAAATTTCGAAATTGAGTTTTCAACAGATCTTCACGTTTTAGAGCCCCTGAACGCAAAAAACATGTTTTTGTTCATTGGTCTGTCTGTGTGTCTGTCTGTCTGTCTGTGTGTGTGTGAACAGAATATCTCAAAAATGGAAAGCGGTACAGCGTTGAAACTTCATACATAAGTTTTGTGTAGATGCGACAGCAAGCTTTTAAAGAAATTCGCATAACTGAAAGTATGGTGTTTACTCTTGTGATTTTTCAGTTTTTTTTTCGATTTTTTCAAAAACGGTTGCAACGATTTTTTCAAACTTTACATTTTTATGCTTATGCTTTATGCTTAAAAATTAAAAATCAAATTTTTAAGTAATTATAAGATCACTGTAGAAGGAAGTTGTGTGCGTGTATCACACTAGATTTTATAAATAATTATTCCGGCCAAATGTCTCACAAACGTAGATTAAGCCATAGTAACCCATGACTATACCTATAAAATGCTTGAAACTTCTATATTTTCTCTTGAAAAATAGTTCTTAAAATATGTTATCGAATTGGAATCACGTTTTTTCTGAGTTAAAAATACAGTTCACCAAAGCTTTTATTATGACACCTAAATAAATGTCGAGATTTGTTGCATATTACTTATCGTCACCCTATAGTCAATTATTTCTTGTGTTACCAGTTTTGCCAACGTTATTAACCATTAATTAGACGTCTTAGTGCATCTGCTTCAAATTATAGGATGTTGCACTACTTAAGCAAACCAAGGGGTGGTATAAAGAGACTTATATTTAACAAATAATATGGACCTTTGCTTTATCTAATACTATATAGACAGTTTACACAGTAATCATAATTTAATATTATAATGTATCAGAGACTTGTTTAACTACTTAATCAGCAATATTTCCAAAAATTTTTTGTTTTGAATATTTAAAGTCAAAGGTTTTAAGATCGTATTGATGTATCAAGTGCTACTTTCATACAACTATAAAAAATTAGTAATTTATTGTAAATGAGTTTAATTTAATCTCCTGCTCATTAAATAAGGACACTGACTTTTTAAGAGTGTGTAAGCGTTATGAAGGTATACACTGATGGCTGGATAACGCAGCCAACATTATCTGTAGTCCATAAACAAGCTGATATTACAAAATATGTCTACAATTTTATGAGAAACAAAACGACGACGAGACAGCGATATATTTCTTAAATTAGTGGTCATCACCATCAGACTTGCTAGTCAAGTACAACAACTTTTACTAACGACATAATAATGTTAATTAGGAACATCGCCTTAAAAATTTAATCGTTACTGTTTTTAACATTCCCACTTTTATGGATTTTAAACGAACTCAAACTTGTTAATAGGAGTGTTTGTTGCAACAATTTTCCTTGCCTCTAATGACAGTACATCGAGGATACTAATTGTTGGGGTTTATCAAAGGTCAGTCAATATTTTAGAAAGTGATTGCACACGTTAGTATTGTTTTATCATTTTTTATAAATAAAATACTTCATTTAGCTAATTACATAGAGGGAAAAGGCATAAAAATACTGTCATTATTCGTGAGCATCAATATATGGCTTAAATTACTTATGGGAAAACAGCAGACAAGCTAAAAATTAACTAGTTACAAAGTGGTTCAGTGCAGGCATCGTTTGTAAATAGAAACATTAATTTTGTTATTCAAATAATTACAGGCAAAAAAGCTTTCCTTTCAGCAAGCTCATTAAAATTACTTTTCATTTTACTACCGAGGTGAAAGACGATGTGGTAGATGCATATCAAATTACATATTTATGAGAGTCGAATGTTAAGTATTCATTAAAGCGCACGTATGTTTCTATTATTTTTTTTTCAAAAACCAGATCGTTGTGAGCACAAAATAAGAATTTAATCATGTTGTTTCTCACGCAGGCTGGGTTTACAGAGCTTTCGATCGGACAATAATAATCGTTACTTAGCGAGTGGTAAGTGAACAATTATCATAAAACTTGCGATTAAAATGTATTCACCATGCAAGGTTCGCTACATTTCATTCCATTTTAATATGCGTTTGATAATTGCTTCAACTTCTGCTGCACGTATTTCCGTTTCTACTATGATGCCAGAGACTTCACTTAAAATCAGGGCAGCAGTGACGACACGTGATATGTGTAATCGCCTCTAAAGGGCTGCGAAACGAACAAGTGGCAAAGGGAGGTCGATGATTTATTTTTTTCTTGATCGATTTTGTCTCTGTTCTTTCGGAGTCGAAAGCTGTCTGAAGTAATAAAACACCCCGCAAGTGTGGTTTCCGGCTTCTGCACGAACTCCAAATATATCAAGAACCCCGTCTTTCACGTCATAGCAGCCATGACCACAAGTTTATCACAGTAGCTTTTGTGCTACAGATGGGTCGTTCTAAAATTGGATATGTTTTTCGTATTCTTCATTTCGTAATGACGTCTAAATTTAGAAAACTATGATTAAGGCAAGGTCTAAAGCTAAATTCACAACGTGAAATACCCATTCCGCAGTATTTTTAAATACTTGTTTCCTTCGGAATTACCAATAAAACTATAGATCAATTTAAAAATGACTTGCAGTTGTTGATATTTCTGGACTGTATCTTACAATTTTTTAATAATCTCACGGATTATTCACTTAGTAGTACATATTTCTTTTAACTAACTTAGATATTATCGTAAGAACATTTGCCTGTTTAATTCAAACCGAAGCATATAGACAAAAAGTCAAGGAACACTGACCTGCTTGCGTTGGGTAACGCTAGTGTTTATCGTTCTAAACCAGTTCCTAATACATATTATCTATTCCATTATTTTCTGGATGAAGAAACAGTAAGACGACAAAAACCCATCTCAGACAGTCACGTTTTTGAAAGTAACTGGGTCTTCTGGAGTTGTCTGCCATGTTATACTTAAATAGCAGTAATTAATTTACCTGTCAGAAACAGAAAGATTTAAAATGAAAATTGCTTTGTTTTTTTTTCTAAAAGGTGGACAAATGTTGGTAGGCGATCTAACATGTGAACTTAAGTTTACATCAGAAAATTAGCGAAGGTTTACACATAATTCGTACACTACTGAATGATGTCAACTGCCAGACACATATGGTACAAAATAAGAGAAAACATTAACCTTGCTTACTATACTTGCACTGTGCGTTCACTCTAGTAAGATTGTTAGTAAATATATAACATCTATATAAATTAATAATCAACTAACAACAATAGTATTATATAAATCTTTTACGAGTAAGCTGCAACTCCATTCAGATAAATTTTAAATAAAGCAAATAGTTCCACTAAATATTATTTCAATTTTATTTTTGTTTGGAGATGCACAACAACAACTCATATATCTACTATTAACGACTTAATTATAGAAAGAAACATGAATATCTTCGTATGGAAGGACACGGAACTAAACTGACCACGAACTTATAGAGAAAAAATATATAGATTTTATCAACAATATAAAAAGAAGAAACGAAGACTGCAAGTCTGACCACTTTACAGTCCAAATAGACACAAACAAATCAGATAAAAGGCTAAGAAAATGAAACGAAAATACTGAAAACGAGTGGAAAAAAATTAAACAATTAATACATTACACTGCAGCGTCAGTTCTAGGAGAGAAAAAGAGAACAAAACTAAAGAAATGATTTGACAAGCACTGCAAAGAACCCAAACAAAAGTGGATTGGCAGCACACAGAAAGGGAGAAGACGTGGTAGAAGTATATAAAACGAGTAAAATAGATATGTAAAAAAACGAAGACAGCACATTAGCAAATGCATAGAGACCTAACAATAACGACATTAGACATTTTTACAGAGATATGGGGAAATCAAAGCAGGTTCTAGACTGAGGGGACAAAGAAGGAAATACAATAGGAGAACGCTAAGAAATATTAATGAGACAGAAGGAGAACTAAAGCAAGAATATAATGAAGAATCTGAAGACCCCAATTGGCAGAAAAAACATAAAATAATAGAACATATGGAGAACAATAAAATGAAAACAAAGGCAGCACTAATTAAACATGGACAATGCCGACTACAGGAAGAAATATTTAAACTGATAGGAAAAATATGGGAAGAAGCAGAGATGACTGAAGCATGGGATAGTGCTATAATTTGTTCGATCCATTAGAAAGAAGATAAAAGAAGAGGTGGCAGTTATAGAAAGATAACGCGGCCCGATAGGTGGCTAACCTAACCTTTTGAATTTTATGAATACTCTTCTGCAAGGATGACGACCACCAAAAGTGTTGGTATGGTAACCGGAGACCGTAATATGAAACCAATATGTCAGGTTAGAACTCACTATCTGCCGATTGCTCTACCTCTCGAAATTCAATAAAACTCCTGTGAGAATAATATAAACCTACACATTCTACTTATAGACTTACGCAAGCTTACGATTGTATCAACAAGAGATGATTGTGTAAGCTAATGGAAGAATTGAGAACACCTAGAATGTTAATAAGACTAACGCCAACAAATGAAAATCAAGTAAGAAAGTGAAAAGGTATTACACAGTAGTATATAACAAGTAGTCGACCGAGACAGAAATACGCGCTGTCCATCTTACTGTTAGTCAAGTTGATACTAGAGAAAGTGATGAGAGACAGCAAAGCAAAGAGATAAGGGTCAATTTTTAACAAAATGCACCAGTGCATGGCCTTTAATGAAGGTGTGACAATAATAGTCAGAACAGAAGAAAAATTCAAAAAGTGACAAGAAGAATAGAAAACGAAGAAAGAAAGATCGAATTGAAAATAAATGATCAAAAGACAAAATATATATCTACACAAAAGAAGTAATTTAGAAAGGGACAACATCTAATAATTTCAAATCAAGAAAACGAAGTACGCGATAGAGTGTAATCCAAAGTAAGGAAGTGCTAGCAAGAATAACGGCAAGGAGTAGAAGCATAAATATACAAATTTTCTTAAAGTACAAGTATATACCTGGAAGAATATTCTTAAGGATTTATAAAACCATTGTTAAACCAGCAGTGACTTAGACGAGTGAGGGAGAGGAACATTTTCGGGTAGAAAAGTGGTCGGGGTATAGAGAAGGACAACAAATAATGAATTTGTAAAACAACCGAACATCACATTTAGCATACAGGAACATAGGTGGTTAGAAAATGTGTACATAATGAAACAAAGAATACCCAAACGCATATCAGCTACGAATATACACGAAGGAACGACTAAGGAAAAAAAGCCCAAAAAAGAGGGTTGGGCAGAGTTAGAGAAAACCTAAGAATAATAAATATCAAAAAAATTTACCGAAAAAGTGCAGAACAGGATGGAATGTAAATACACAATAAAACAAGCCACAGAACTCAATAGCTCCCAGAGCTGAAACTATATACCTAATATAGAATTACCTATGTTTTAAGGCTAGGCAAGGTGAAACTATTTCACCAAATTTATTTACCTTAGCGCTAAAAAATAGATTTAAAAAAATGGGGTAAGAGAAGAGAGGAATAAAAATCATGTTGCAAGTTTTATTAAAAGATAAATAAAGAAATAGGACTCAGAATAAACTTTATAAAACCAATGAGCAATATGAAAAACGATGTTAATGTCGATAACGTCACCTCATCCAAATTCAAAAGGGAGAGGATCATGTAGCGGGAACAAATAGAAGAATCCATCATGGGCAGCTTTTGGAAAACAAGGCAGGCTTGATAGCTCAGTGGTTAAGCATTCTGACTACTGATTTAAGGGTTGCAATTTCGATCCCCGGTCCTAGTGCCGTTTTTTTAATTAAAAATGTGGATGTAAAGCTGTGGGTTCCATGTTCCTACAATGTGTGGCATGTAAAAGATCAATTGTTAGGGTTGGAATTCCTTAGTGTCGGCAAAATTCCAAGTAGGATTATGACCATATGACCACAGCAAGGTACCCGGTATATTGCATGGCTAGACCTTCTCCATAACAAACCAATAACACCCAAGTTTCGTGCTGAAAAGAAAAGATGAATGAAACGTAAGGTGTACGGTAGATGTATATTATAAGTAACTACATAAGAAATGAAAACATAGGCCTTGACAAAAAAACTGCAGAAAATCTTAATAAAAGTCAAAGAGAAATAATAATATTGGCAGTAGAAGGAAAGTGACAGACGTCATAAATCATATAGTGAGACAATTGATCGGACAGGTGGCAAGGGAAAACACAGAAAATGGACACAAGGAATAACAAATTGAAGACCATGGGCAACTAAGATAGGGGTATGAAGAAAACAAAAGAGTGGGTGTGAATTTTCAGAGATAGACATAATAATAATAATAATGTTTATTGAGCATAATGTAATAATTCAATATACTAATAATTAATTAAGAACAGATATGGAAACAGTTGGTGAACGCCCCTGTTTAGAAGTAGACAGATGCACGCTGAGAAGGAGAAGATGTTTTTTAAGATCTGAGGGGGCCAAACTGCAGATTCCGAAACCAATGTCGCTCTTTAGTGGATTTGCTTACAATTTTACTTATTGTTACAAAAGAAACATGGTTGGTAATAGTTAATAGTAATTTATGTAGCAAGTACGCAAAATATATATGAGAAAGGTACCCTAAAACTATTTTGCGTATGTGTTGCATACAAGATTTTTTGGCACCAGTTCTCTAAACCACCAAATTGATTGAAAAATTTGTTTTTAAATACCGGGATGTCAAACATTATCTTGGTCAAGGGTGGTCATGATTTTAAAATAATATGTCGGATCTAGTTGGTGATACTGTAAGTCTATGTCAAATTCCAGGTTATCAGGTTAGGTTTTGCCAGTCAAAACTGACGCAAAACCTAACCTGCTAACCTCGAATTTGATATAGTATTGTTTTTTTTACTTCCTTTTACTATAAAGGAAGTATTGGATTCACCCCAAAAATTCGAAATTAAATTTTCAACGGATCTTCACGTTTTAGAGTCCCCTGATCCCAAAAAACATATTTTTTTTTCATTGGTCTGTCTGTCTGTCTGTCTGTCTGTCTGTGTGTGTGTCTGTCTGTGAACAGAATATCTCAAAAACGAAAAGAGGTATGGCATTGAAACTTCATATATAAGTTTTGTGGACCATGTAGATGAGACAGCAAGCTTTTGAAGAAAATCGCATAACCGGAAGTAGGTGTTTACTCTTGTGATTTTTCAGTTTTTTTCGAGTTTTTCAAAAACGGCTCTAACGATTTTTTTTAAACTTTACATTTTTCTTACATTTTTAATGTGTATTGATGTGAGATAGGTGATTTTCCAGTTGAATACTTCTAAAGTGAGTTTCTTTTGTTTTTTTTTTCTATTTTTTTATTAACTCCTATTTTAAATAAAACACCCGGTATATTATTACATTTTTGAATTCACCTTAAAATTCTAGAGAAAATTTGTCTTTTCAACTAACACTCGATTTTGTACCGTTTTTGTAGAATTTGTAATTTTTGAAAATTTTTAACAAATACTTAAAAATTAAAAATGAAATTTTTGACTAATTATAAGATCACTGTAAAAGGAAGTTGTGTGAGTGTATCACACCAGATTTTTATTGTACGGTTACTATTAAAAATAATCCTGAAAAGCGTTGTCATGGCAACTTTACAGTACTAGGTCCCTAAAGATCCATTTTGCGGCGTGTTTTGAGTTCGCAAAGTAGTCATTTTAGAGAACGAATGCAAAAGAAAAATAATGCAGATCAAAAGTCAAGTGCAACTTAAAAGGGGGTACCCAGAAGATACCCACCATTTCTTTTTTCGAAGAAAAGAAACATAAAAGGAGTAAAAGAAACTAGAAACTGAAATGTGCCTGAAACATTGTGTCTCCTTAAAAACGTTTAGTGATGCAACAAAAAGTTCTAATACAATGTTCTATAATTAAAGATACGTATTATTTACATTCCACATAAAATTGTAGCTTTAAGAGCATAATTGAAAAATAAGATGCAGGTATTAATTCCACTAAGTCTGATTGGAGGAAAAATATAATTACAAAGTGGAGTAAAACCAATCGTAGTCTTTAAATTTCTGGCACAGGTAAGAACAAAAAACAAGAGCAGGTGTGGAGGAAAATATAATTTAATAAAAGTTACCAATAAAGGAAGCCTCACAAGTCAGCTAGTTACTAAGTAATACCGCTAATCAGCTAATGATTCATGTCTTAGAAAATAATTTTGTTTTGCGGGTAAAATTTATTGCTAGAATAAGGCGACTTTAGCAGTTTTTGTTATCGAAGTGGTGCTGGCAAGCTTTGGCAAATACCTGATCCTACCAGAAGTTATTACTTTACATTAATTGCATCCGCTGTATGTGAAATCTTTAGACGACTTCTAAGCTTGCGAACAAGCTCGTTACGCTAAACGCGAACACTTTAAATTTCAAAATACGTCGAATATGGCAACGCCGAGTTTTAGATGCCAGAAAAATGTCTAAGCAGCTTGTACCACCATATAAGACGGTTTTAGGTACTGTCAAAGCCGGCATTTAATGCAGTGACCACTTAGAAGCAAAATGCAGCTGACTTATCTCGACTGCGCAAGATCTTTGTGGGGAAAATACAACTTCCTTATAAGCGTCGGAGAATAATTCTTCGTTTGTGAATTTGTTGCTGAGATATGGTATTCAGCTCTGTTCGCTTGCATTTCGTGTTATATATGTTTGCCGTTTTTGGCGCAATGAAGTAATAGCATTGGAACTAGCCGCATAAATTACTTCTTCGCTCTGTGAAGCATTGCTTCAGTCTTAGTAGCGCGACTGTTGGTATACATTACAGCTTGGTATGCATTTTGCTAAGTTGCTGCCTACAAAGTTAAATTAAGTATCTGTCCGCTTATTTCCCAGTTGTAAGGGGACCTAGCAATAACTTACTCATTTTATCGATATGCTTAATTAAATGTAAAACTACAAACCCAGCTGCCTTTCCATCATTTAAGCGGTCTTTCCGAGATCCTTCTGCCTAATGGTATTGTAGGGATTTACTCGTACTTACCTGTAACCTGGTTACACATTGCTAGGTTGCAAATATATTAATAAATAAAGATTGTTTTCGCTTTTTGAAACTCAAACCTTGTGTTTTATTTCTCCAAATATAACATTCAAATATTTAATGCCGTTAGTAAGGTAATTTAACCACTAACACTGCAATATAATTGTTTTCATGGTTTTCACTACCTATTCTAGTGTTATCCATTCTGTCGTTATGTTTGTTCCATTTCTTTCTTCTTTTTCGTTGTAATTTAAATATATCGTGTAGGTTGGTTAGTTCTCGTATTTCTATTTTGCACCACAAAGTGTTCTTACTAAATGTTTCATTTTCTTACTTTCTGTTCCGTGTTTCCCAAATGTATATCTACATACCGGATGACGGGTTTCAAAACCAAACTTAGTAAAAGCATGATATGATATATCACAAGGTTACTAGAAATATTTCATTTAATCTAAGAAACAAGATTGTCTATATCAGAATGGGGGGGGGGGGGAGGGGGGTGAAAGAACTTAGACATCAATTAGGTTCGGTTTTGAAACCGGTCATCCGGTATGTAACTTCCTCCTCGCTTATCTTTTAACCAAATGGTCCTCTAGGAAGCGAAGGTATTCATTTCCTTAATTTTGTGCATGTAATAGCCGATACGTAACAATAGCTATTTATATATCAAGGAAGCAAAGTGTATAATTTCCTCCCGCGGGAAAAGTTTGCGGCCCGACGCAAAGCGGAGGGCCGTAATTGCAGGAGAAAGGAAATTCACTTTGCTCCCATTATATATATGATTTTTTTCCTCGCTAAAGAATGCGACTCGATGTTTTTAATTAAAGAATATCAAAATACTTGTGACATTTTGGGTATATTACTAATCAGGTCGTCTATGTGATGCGATCAACAAACAACGATTTGTTGTGAGTAAGAATAGAGTGCTTGTGAAAACAAACAAACAGTAGATAAACTATTATAAAAATGTGTAGCAGCGGTGACGACGATTCAGATTTGCCCTCTGATATTGGAGAAGAGGCAAATGCTGCAACATTGGATTGGTTACCGGAAAAGTCAAAGGAAAAGTAGCGGTGCAGGAAAATATTGACATCAAAAACCCAAAATTTATTGCATTACTGAAGCGTCAGGCTGCAGGTTACAGGCCGAAGAAACCCGAAACTTTCACGCGAGGAGATCTCAACTAATTTTTATTGGAAGCTCCAGATGAGGACCTACTGATGAAGGTATTACATACAAAATTGTTAATAACAAAAGTGTCCCGTTTTAAAATAATTTTTATCCGTTACAGCTTGTCCTGGTCATAGGTATCTCAGGTGCCCGTAGGTGTTACGAACTCACCAAATTGAATATCAGCGATATTGGAGCAAAATACGGAATTTTAATTATTCAAATCCCAGATTCGAAAACACGGGGGATGGAAGTCCACGTCTGTCGCTCAAATTTATGGGGCTTGAGTCAATTGCAAGTGCAAGCCTCGAATCAATTATAAAGTACATTTTTGCACTTGCAGGACTAAAGTTGGCACTTTAGGCACTTATTTCAGGGACTGAAGTAGCTCATTTAATCCCTAGAGACAGAAGTAATTACTTTAGCCCCTAGGGGCTAAAGTAAAAAGGTTACCGTAACTATGGTAAATGTATGTACACACGAGGTTAGCAGGTTAGGTTTTGTTTGTCATTTGACACACACTGACGCAAAACTTAACCTGCAAATCTCGAATTTGACAGATTGACAATACACTTCAGTACTGCCAACTGATTCGGGCTATCCAGGGCCTGCTGTAAAATTGTAAAATTGTAATTGTCAGTTTCCAAATTGACATTCCAAATTTTTCAAATGCTTGATTATAATTTTCCCAAAAGTGCAAAAAATAGCGTATATCACACGGGACTAAAGTGTCTAAATCCCTTGAGTAATTATTTCCTTCGGGCCCTACGGGCCCTCAGGAAATAATATTCACTCGCGGGATTTAATGATGCACTTTAGTCCCTCATGATATAATATACTATTTTTTTCTATAATAATTTTTAAGGTCAACTTTGTAGGGGATAAGTTGCATTCCTGCAGGGTCCCTAGTTTTAATAATGTTGTTACATAGATTTTTAGTTCTTTTTTTCCACTAAAAAAATGATTGTCATTTTGACAGATATGTCATAATTTAATATTGCTTGCTTCATTTTTGCATTTAAAATATTTCTTGGTTTTATTTTTTATCCGATTTTATTGATGATGATGATGATTCCATGTTAAAAAAAGAAATTTGTCAAGAGTTCAAATTAAGAAACTTTGACATTCAAAATTGACACATAACCAGAATTTTGAAAAAGTTCTACCAACACGAGGTATAAAAATTTCCTAGCGTTTTAATCACATATCTACCAACATTGTAACACTTTAACAGTTATTACAGAAAAAAAACGTACTTTAGGAGAAACATTCTTAGAATACTGTGAAATAAAGTTTTTTTTAAATGCAATTTGACATTTTTGACATTTACTGTCTATTTTAATTTATTAAATTTAATAATAATTAACAGCTACAGTTTCTATGGAAATTACTTTACCTCCCGTGGGAATCTTTGTTTACTTTACCTCCCGTGTGAGGTAAAGGCATCCTTTGCTCTCTCAAATTAGAGTGAAAAAGATCATTTTCTGTAGAGCGAGGCGAAAAAAGGTATTAAACACACAAGGGAGGAATTTAACCTTTGCTCCAGTGATAGATATATATAGGAAATCATTATAGTGACTTTAGATTTTTGCAGTGGCATTTTGTCTAATTTCCAAATCAACATAACATTGTAAAGCTTTAGTATCTGTAGTGACATAAACACAAATTCCAGAAGTAAAAAATATTACCTCCCGCCGGGAGTTAATAAAAATTATCTCCGGCTGGTTGGAAATTTAAGCTTTTTTCCTAAAACTAGGACGCAAAAGCTGATTTTCTACACTATACTGTGTACTATACTGTACTGTACTGTACAGACTGTTCTAGGCTGTTTCCTTGTTTTTGACTTTAGCACCTTCCGGGCTTCTAATGGAAATACTGAGAAGTCATTTGCAAGAATTTTGTGATGAACACTTAGTTATGTAATTATGCTACGCTATATTTCATATGGCATAATATGACAAAAGAAACTAGGCTGCAGTGGTTAATAATAGAAGAAGAAAATTACAACAATATATTGTAATGACTGATGCAAAGGAATACTGGAATACGTTGATATTACAGAAAAATGTATATTAAAATAATAGTGGAAGACTTCAAATGCAAAGATAGGAAGGGGTGAGATATATAAGAAAACAAAAGGTGGGAAAAGTAAACCCCTGGAGTCCAACAAAAATGGAAAAGAAGTAGTTGGGTTTGTCTTGCAGAATGAATTCAATAGTATATTGTATGTTAAGAGCTGAAAGTGCATTCTTGCCGCTTGCGCATGAATATTGCTGGTTGAGACGAAGTCGAAACCAGCAATCATGCAAAAGCGGCAAGCGCACTTTTAGCTCGAAACATACATACTATTTTTTCGACGACTGAGCATATTATTAAAGGAAAATATCAAATTTCGTTTTATCGCAAAAATTAATTGACAATCAAGTTAACTTTACTCGCGCAGTCTATATGACATGTGACGCGATTATTTCCACAAATGACGGGCGTTGTCAAGGAAACATTCGGACGTGGCTACCTATTTTGTTCACGCGGAAACCCAAAACGCTCGGCGAGCGGCAAAAAGATGAAAACGCACGCTTAGCGGCAAATGTCAACTTTCTGTTGTCAAATGACAGTGAGAAAAATCTACTTTCGATGTCAGTCGTCGAAAAAATAATAAACACATACTTCAATCATAAGGATATCCATAAAGTAACTTGAATTTCATCTGATGGTAGAACAGGAAACCAAATAGATCACGTACTAATCGAGAGAAAGCATGAAAATTCAAATAAAATCGTTAGGAGCTACAGTGGAACAGATGGGGACTCTGGCCACTATTTATAGTAAAAATACACCAAGCACTACGAAAGAAAAGTAAATCTACAACACAGTATGTATTTGTATAGGCGTACCGAGTAGACGTGCTAACGTGGTAGTCCCGAATTTAGTGCTGTTATATTGAATTTAGTATAATAATTAACAATGGTGTTCACTCAAAACCAACAATCGGACATCAAAAACATTGCCAAAACTACAATTGCGAACATGTGGCCACCGGTTCTTTCGTAGAAGACCTTGCAGCGAAGGTGGCAGATATCGTAACAAAAGCATTGACAGTCAAATTCTATGCATTGTTGGATAAATGTAATGCCTTGGAAAATCGTGTTGCAACTCTATAGAGAAGGAAAAACAAGACCTCCATAAAAAGGTTGACGATTTTTAACAAAATACCAGGAGGAACAGTATTAGAATATTCGGTGTTCAAGAAGCAAAAAATGAAAATACAGATGAGCTCGTCCTCGATATTATCAATAATAAGCTTGGGGTACAGCTATCTGCGGACCAAATCGACAGATCTCATCGTGTGGGCTCTTACAACACTGTGGCCAGAAAACCCCGTGGAATTATTGTCAAGTTCGCTAGTTACAGGTACCGTAATCTCGTTTTCCAAAATAAAAGAAAATTAAAAGGCACCAAGTTAACCGTTAAAGAAGATCTTACGCGAAACAGGCTTGAAGTTCTGAATTGTGCGGTGGAACAATTTGGTTTTAAGGATGTCTGGTCAAAAGATGGCGTGATTGTTATCAATAAACAGGGGAAAAACATACATGTCGGAATATAATCGAAAAATTATGCGATTAATCAATTCCTTTTTCGGGCACCAGCTACCTCAGTTAGCAGTTGCACGATTACGTTTTTCTGCACTTTGTGTGTTTTTTCATAACTGTTTAAATTTTAATTTTAATTTTGTTACCCTGCATAATTTATATATTTTTTTCTTATAAACTGTTACTTGTAATTGTTTACAGTAACTGCAAATATTTCCATTTTGCTTTATTCTGTATACAGGATTTTTGTTTTTATTTACATTTTTGCTATATTTAGTTGTGGTAGATAATAGAGGTACATCAGCAGAGTTAAGCAACGCTGTCTCTGGTCAGAACTTGGATGGGAGTTCCACGGCTGCATCTCTCGGCGCCTCGTGGTACGGCTATCACGGAAAAAAGTTGGTCCCGGCGGTCATACAACATCATGACAGTCGTTAGTGGGGTTGGAAGTCCTCATAACTGCACAGCGACGCCTATAATTGGCCTAACGGCTGAGTGCAAATTAAATAAATAAATAAATATTTAGATTTTGTTGCCACATTTTCGTATACATGTTTAAATGTATCTTTTTGTCATCTGTTGAACTGAATTTGTAAATACTCATGTCGCTTAAAATTGCTCATTTTAATATAAGATCACTGGGCACTGGTTTTGATGAATTCAAAGATCATGTATTATTGTATTATTGCTCTTTCTGAAACCTGGTTAAATTCTAACATTTCTAATGACACTTTCAAAATAAACGGTTATAAAATTCTAAGAAAGGATCGCTTGCTGCACGGTGGAGGATTGGCCTGTTACATTAAAAACAGTATAGCGTTTACAATAATGAATTGTGAAAATAATGTACACTATGAACAATTATGGTTACCTTTTAGGATAAATAAGCAACGATATTCTCTTGGCATCATTTACCGAGCTCGAAGAAGGGAATTGACGATTTTTTTAACGCCCTAGAAGACACCTTAGCATCTTTTATTCCTCGATGTGATAATGCTTTATGCGTAGGTGACTTTAATATTGATTTCAACACAAATAATAGCAACTGTTTAACATTCTTAGATCACTTTTTAACTTTCTGTCATGTAATTATTAAGGATTCATACAACCAAACTAACTTTAAAACCTACAGAGACTTCAAAAATTTCGACCAGGAATCGTTTGCGCTTGCCTTGGAATCTGTGCCGTGGGATAGAAGCTCCGACTTTCTGATATTGATTCTAAAGTTAAATTTCTCAGCGACAATATTTTATTAATATTTAATATATATGCACCTATTCGCACTGTGCGGATTACTACACCTAAAGCCCCCTGGTTGACAGATAATGTAAAACTACTTATTGCACTACGCAACAATGCGCTACGAATATTTAAAACAACGAAAAATTGTAATGATTGGACGTATTATAAAACTTTACTCAATTTTACAACCAGTGCTATCAAGCGTGAAAAACGAGCATATTTTGAGTCGATCTTGAGTAAAAATAAAAATAACGTGTGGACAGCACTAAAAAAATTGGACATTCAATTAAAATGCAGAAATGGCATTATTCCACCACATCTTTCTAATGCCGATGCAATAAATAACTTTTTTATAGATGAAGTCAGTAAAAACAAACGTGAACCTGATGCCGATTCAAAGTATTTTTATCAAAATAATTCAAATAGTAATATCACTAATCCATTTGGCTTTCCTCTTGCGACTATAAACGATTTAGTTGAGTCTTTAAATTCTATTACTTTAAACTCTGCTGGTATCGACGACATTACCATAAATATGATTAAAATGTGCTCTCCCTTTATAATCAAATATTTGCTGATCGACCATGAATTGCTATTGTCTAAATTACACTACTTTGGTTTTAATAAAGATGCGATCAAATTTATAAGAAGTTTCCTTTCGACCAGAATTCAGATGGTTAAGATAAATAGTTCAATTTCAAATGAAAAGATTGTTGAGTTCGGAGTTCCTCAGGGCTCGATTTTAGGACCGTTAATATATATAATTTCTACTGCGGCCTTTATTGATACTATTAAAAACTGCAAATGTCATTTTTATGCGGATGACACCCAACTCTACATTGATTTGTCGGATATTCAAGAAGCAAATGATATAATAAATACAGATCTTTCTAATCTTACTACTAGGTCAAAAAAACATTCGCTTCTTATTAACCCATTAAAATCGTCATTTCTGCTATTGTGTAAATCAAAAGATAGAGATAGAATATTACCTTTAATTACCATCCACGTTGAGGGTGCAGCTGTACCTATACAGAGTTCTTGTCGAAATTTGGGATTAATGATGGACTCCAATTTAAGATTTAACGGCCATGTTAGTAAACGTATACAAAAAGCTTTTAACAACTTAAAAATTCTTTACACACACAGACACCTTATCACTATTAATACTAAAAAAGTTCTATGCGATTCCTTTGTTTTGTCTCACTCTAATTTTGCAGATATTGTTTATGGTCCTTGTTTGGATAGTACACATACCAAAAGATTACAACGTATTCAGAATTCATGCCTAAGATTAATTTATGGCTTGCGAAAATTTTATCATATTTCTCACAAATTCCGAGACGTTAAATGGTTGAACATGAGAAATCGTCGTTTTATGCACTTCGCATACTTTATTCATACATTACTTTTGTCTAAAATGCGAACTTATCTTTTTGATAGGCTTAGATTTAGAACAGATGTTCACAATATCAACATTAGGAACAAAGGGCTCTTAAGTATACCAATTCATAAATCTGCACTTTTTGAACGCTCTTTAACATATACCGCGACAAATATATATAACTCCTTGCCATCTCGCATAAGAGACCTTCCAATTTCTTTTTTTAAGCGATGTTTGTCGGAGTATCTCTTTGAACATCAACGCAGTGCCTAAGAGTATCTGTTTACTTAAAAAATGTATTAAAATTACCTATTAGTTCTGAAAGTAATTTTGTCAACCACAAATGACTTACAAATCTAACCGTTGTAATGTCTACTGACCGCCTAATTCAATTAAATATGGTTGCAGTAACGATTATTTAGATGGGTTGAGTGGAAGAACAGGTGTTTTCACAATACCTGAACTCCGCCTTTGTCACACTTTTTTTAATCGTTTTTTTTTGTTATAATGTGAATATTTTAGTTGCTTGTGTGACAATAAAGTCCTGTATTATTATTATTAATACCGAAGAAAATATAATTGAATACAATTAAAAGAAGAGAAAGCAAAATATAATTTTACCAAGAAATCAGCAGACAACTGGAAAGGATCAAACAAGTTAAACATATAGAACAAGAATAGTCACAATTGCAAACAACCATAGTGAAACAAGAACAGCGATGGGAAATAAGGAAGGAAACAAAATGAAAGAATGACGAACAGTTTAGGCTGCAGACAGAAGGCATAAATCGAAAAAGACTGAGAATGATTAAGTTCCAAACAGAAGAAAGTAAGAAAAATTTAAAGAAGAAAAGAAAGTAACAAAACAAATACGTATGAAAAAAGCTTCGAATGCTGGAAGAAAATTACACCAATAACGAAATCGGTTCGGTCTAGAAATGAAAATAAGCAAAGAAACAACCACAAAATCAATAATGTATTGCAGAGACAAAGAAGAAAATTTAGTAGAAAATATTTGGAGAAACTACTGAATGACAGTAATGACCAAGACAATTTCCAATACTATAGAGCAGAAAATATGACAGAGGCACTGCATAAAACGGAAAAAAGCCAACGATGGAGGAATTAAAAGCCTAAAAAACTATAAGAGCGGAGGAGTATGTGTATGTGTACTCCACAGACTGAAATACTTAAAGAAAGAGGAGACGCACTGCAGACAAAGATAAAAAAGTTAATAATTAAAATTTGAAGGGAGAAGAAAATGCGGTATTTAGCCCTATTTACAATAAACGGAACATAAGTATACAGAGAATTTTAGAGGCATAGCACTTTTGGACGCAACATACAAGATACTGGCAAAGGTATTAAAGACATATTAAGCAGTCTAGAAGTGATCAAATAAAAGAATACCAAAGACGCTTTACAGTAGGGAGATTCACGGTAGATCTGGCGTTCACAATGTAGCAGATAATGAGCAACAGCTATGAACAATGCCTGAACTTGCACATGAAGATATGTGGAGGCGCAGAACAAATGAAGAGGTAATGAAGATTTACGGGTAACCAAGTATATGTACTGCAAGTTATCAGAGTATAAAGATTAACGATATGGTAGACATGCAAATGCGACTGATAAGAGAGAATGAGAAAAAATAGGAGGTGCCCCTCATAACCACGGACAAAATGTAGAAGCGGTGGTGAAAACCTTAAAATTACAAGGAATAAAAAACTGCACTGATGCAGCTACAGACAGAAGAAAATAGAAAAAGGTTGCCGAGGAAGTCGAAGCACGTTTTGCGTATATACGGGGTTAGGAATACAGTGAAACTTGCTTTCTTTTATTTTCAGTCAATCTCAAAGAAAACCACCCCCACAATAAAAGATGACATATTTTTACTAATAATTCGTCCACTGGCTGCTTAAAAATCATTTTAAATGGAATAATAAATTAGTTTCAAAAAAAGTATACTAGTTTTATTTCGTCAAAATAAACTATTAAAACAATGCATTTATGTGTACGAAAATGATCAGCACTATCAGATAGATAAAAAAATATTGGTATTGTACGTAACATCTAGCATTTCGTGTTAAACATTTCATGTTTTAGTTATTAGATATTCCACATTCTAACTCAAACTTAAGGATTCGACTTTAAGTATTTTATAATCAAATAGATCTAAAGCACGAATTTCACGCAAAATCATTAAAGACATCTGTAAAACACCTTACTCAGAACTTCCCCCGCAAGTGGACACTAAACAATTTTACAAATCAAAGGAAAATAATGACACAGAAAAGAAAACACTTGCTAATGCGAATTACATCAATTTTTAAATAAAAAACATTATCGGCGATGGGATTCGCCCGCCTACAAACAATCCTGTGAATGCGATTTTAACGATTCGGCTACCGAACCTCTAGAATCGGTGATTACAACGCATTTATTGTTAACCCTGTTTTTCTATCTTACAACATTTACCTTGTATCTGTTGGGTCCCTTTTTGTTAAAGGTAAAGCCTGAGATATGTGCCAATTATCACTTTTATATATGTCTCAGTTAAAGCAGACATAAACAACATTTTATTTTGAAGGTCATCACCGTGTATATGTTAGGCCCAAAACATGCCCTTTCTCTTCAAGGGTAAAAACCTGAGCTATATGACAAATATTACTTTCATATAAGTAATAGTTCTCGCGTTACATCAAACATAGACATAATTTAATTTTTTAAGGTAGTCAACCTATATATATCTTAACGAGAGTTTCATGCCAGAAAAGCATGTAATCCTCATGCAAAATTTCGTCTTCCTCAAACAAATAGTTTTTGAGTTAAAACGGTAACAGCAGACAGACAGACAGACAGAATTAATAAAACCTGTTTTTTGTCATCTAGGGACCATGAAACGGTAAGATCTGAGTAAATATCGAAAAATGATTTTTACTACCCTCATCCAAATTAAGGAAGCATTATGATCAACTCAAAAACTATTTATTAAAGGAAGAGAATATTTTCCATGGAAATTATAGGCCTACCGGGCATGAAACCGAGAAGATTTCGGTAAAATATATACATGGCAAGCACCTTAAATAGTATATTACTTACCGAGGTGGAAAGTGTTCCTGTCGAGAGATTAAGTAGTTAGCCAAGACGCGAAGCGTCGAAGTTAACTTTATCTTGAGAATAAAACTTTTCACCGTTGTGTGTATACTATTTTATTCATAGCCACTTTATTCTAAACAATAATTGAAAAAATAATTATTATTATATTATGATTCGACAGGTTATGACACGCTTGAATGGATGAACGAGATTTCCAGTGTCCCTACCTAGACAGCGGTCGGCAATTTCCAACGGCAACTATTTTTCCGACCGGTAGGAAAGTTTAAAAGTTGGAAATAGCTCATTTTCTAACTTTTTAAACGTGAGTAATTACCTTATTACATATATGGTTGTGAATAAAATAAAATTCTGACTTTTTTTGTTGTAACTCAAGACCTCTATTACTTAAATAAAAGTATTATTTTGCACGTAGCCCTTGACGAAAATGTCATATTTTGAGCACCTTAAAAATTCAAATGTGGTGTATTTTTGCTTTAACTAAGAAATAACTAAAAGTAATAATGTGCACACGGCGCTTTACTTTTGAAAATGGATACAAACAAATACAAGACCCAGTAAACCAGTTACATAAAATAGACGTCCCACAACCTCTTGAATTTGTTTGCATACAAAATATTTCTTGTGGCAATGTACAGCCTACGGCAAATAGATGTAATAGACATAACATCTTATTCGGGTATGTACACGCAATATGGAAACAGTTTACAGAAATTTTAGGTCGCAATAGATAACCTCTATTTTACGTAAAATCGTGAACGTTACTAGGGGAGGCGTCAAAAATATGTAAATATTTTGAACAGCCAGTCGACGTTCTTTAAAGGAACGTATTTATTATGTAGTGCTAGCAAATTATATTGGGACATTAACTTCGCAAACGTTAATACTACTTAGCTTAACCAAACCACATTCTGCTGTTTACCATACCATGTAAAATATACATTAAAGTGCGATACTTATATATTTGGTTACAACCGTGCGGTACACAATATATCACTTACAATACGTCAATGTGTTTTAAGAACTGAAAAAGATACTGTTGTGCTCCACGTCCAACTTCCTAATGTCGTTAACATCCTTTATTGTAGAAAATGAAAGCATTTATTTTCGACTTTAGAATTTTTTTGTCTAATTAAATATGAAACGATAGCTAAATTTTTGTTTGTGTACAGATTACTTTTAAAATTATACGCTATTTTAAATCTAATAATGTCAACATTTTTGTAATTTTTTATAAAGTAGATGAAATAGTTGAAAAAAGAAGACAGACAAGAGTCTGTGAAAAGCGCTTACCTATATTTAGAAAGGCTACGGGTTCCGTCTTTATTTTGTTGGTAAGATATTATATTAATCGCCTTATATAGGTACGAGTATATTAAGACTTGACCTTGGATTTGTTACTGCTGCGTACTAGTATATATTTGTGAATTTCCACACCCCTATTGCGCAGATTCACAGGTTGTATGACTTATATTTTAAAGTGAAAACCGCATGGATTGCCTATCTTCGAATTTTTTGTGTGTGGATATTTTAGATGGAAGAAGCCGCCCGCTTATGGTAGTAGTAGTTAAATGGGTTGCATATCCACAGTTTAGAAATATTCTGCAACGAGCATACAACCCTTCCATTCTTCTACTGTGTAATCATTAGTCACCGTCGCACATTGACTGCTTTTGCCACATTGCAATAACGGTGTGTTGCTTTCTGAGAAGTTAGATAAAGTCTTTGTTGGTTTCAGCTTTGAGTTTAGCAGTACACACAAACTTTTAGGATCGTTGTGCTAGTCCCCATTTGGAAATACAAATAACTTTTTCTGACCGAACCTTGTACCAATCTTAATGCTACCTATCAATTATTTGCAAGGTAAATGTAATTCAAGAAAAAAAAATGATGTTTTTACGTGATTTACAAAATCACGGTTCGTGGGAAGTAATGAAAAATTAAACATACTATTTATTATGACGGGCATTTATTATACAGAAGTCATCAATCTCACAAACAAAAGTAACAGGTACATACAACTTAATAAACCAACATATTCGAGTTTTATTACTTACTTTGAAAAAACAAACACATGTTAAGTAGATACCTAGTTCGAAATATTAAAAGCACTTGTTTAAGTAGAAGTGCACAACACAAACCAGTTACTGAAACTATATTGGGTGTAGCAATGCGTTACGCACCATAGGTGGTAATTTCTTCATATGGAAATATTTGCTTCCCTAATTATCTTAGAGCAAATTTGTAGAGCGGTTATTTGGTATTTTACATTTCGAAAAACCGAAAAATAAAAAAATCAAATAACCATTTTTACAAAAATCAGTGGTGCCTTTTGAAATTATTGAAGAAAATTAGTTTGCTGTTTATTTGTTTGCATCTAGCTAATGTGGCGGCCACCACGATACCACCATTTCATAATTTGCACTTTTTCATCAACATAATACAATGTTTACATGTAAAACTTATCAAAAACGTAAAGACAGAAGCCTTTAAACATCAGTTCGACAGATGCGCACAAATAAACAGTAACCAATTTGTTGCAATAATTTGAACTGTTTTTTGTGAACACGGGTAATTCAAATTTCTTTAATTTTTCGGGTTTCCGAAACGTAAAATGACAAATAATGACATAGATACGGATGACTTTTCTACAAAAAACTTATTTACAAGTTTGTTCTAAAGTAATTAGGCATGCAAATATTTTCATATAAAGGAATAATTGCACTATTGAAAACCCTATGGTGCGTAAATCACTTCTACGCGCTCTATAATCTATATGCATATTCTTTGGTATTATCAGGTATTTAAATTTTTAAACATAATCGTACATGTAGATATTAGGTATTTATATAAGTTTACATGATCCACTCTATTGTTTATAACTATGGTTGAAACTATATTATTCTTAAAGGTAAGGTAATAGGTTAATTTTCATAGTCGTTTTTTACCTAATAGCAAAAAAATCCAAAAACATTTAAATAAAATTAAACACAAAAAGGTTACGAAATACATTTTATAATCCAAATGTTAAAATCTAAAATAATCTAATAAGACTGCACCAACTCATGCTTATTCAAAATATGTATTTAAATGTTATCAGATGCTTTACAGAGTAACACAATGTGAACCGAATGAAATCAGACACTACAATATTAATTATTTGATGTACAATGCATTAATATTTTCATAATTGTATTATCCTAAAACGCATGAGAACCAACTGTTCATTATTAAGATGTAATAGTAATTTATCTTCATCAGTGTTGTTATAGACTCTTAACCAAATTAATTTTAGTATCGTTAAGAGCTTCATTACCGCACTGAGTGCGGTAATGCACTGAGTGCGGTAATGGATATTACCGCACTCAGTGCGGTAATGGATAGATATTACCGCACTCAGTGCGGTAATGAATATTACCGCACTCTTTTTGTATAAAGAAATACGTTGAACCAGAATTTATTAATGAAGATAAAATATTGAACAATACACGTTTTGCTTATGGCAGTTAACGAGACTCGTTTGATTGCCGCAAAACTCGGCTCACCGCCTCGTTTTTGGCAATCAAACTCGTGTCGTTAAGATGCTCATAATCAAACGTGTATCGTTAATATCTATAACGTATTTAGAGGGGTAACCCAATCTTAACATTCGAGCATATTTTTACCACTCAAGGGAACTTGGCGAAGCAAGAGTGGTAATTTATGTAAGAAATGTTAAGACGGTTACCCCTCGAAATGCGTTCATTAGTTTATTGTTCATTGAGGCAATAATTTTGAATCAATAATAATTACTAATAACTGCTAAATCGAAATCGGACTATCATGAATATGTGTGATGTTGCTATAGTACCTGTCGTAAACAAAATAAAAATCTTAAAATGGAAACGCAAACCGAGTTCCTTGTTATGCCGGATGAAATTAAAAAGATTGCCGCTTCCGCCACGGAGGAAATTGTTCCTTCGAGTGGATGCATGTTAAATGTATCTTAACATTCGAGGACGCAATCATGTTAAACACTGTTTAACATTTCAATGAACAATAAAAATTATAACCTCATCGTCTGCCTCGGAATTTTTATTGGTTTTATCATCATAGGCTGACAGTTGCATTATCTGCCCTTCACAAGTTTCACTGTACATGACAATTCACCATAATATTTAAGTTAAAAGTTAGAATGTAAAGTTAAGACTTGGCTCTTGCTAGAAAACGATAAAACACGATAAAATTCTGATTATTGCTGTAATTCGATTGGAAATTTTTCGAAAAACGGTTGTATTATTGGTTGAAAATCGTACGACACTCATTAATGACCAATAGAAAAATAAGTTCACGAGCCGTAACCAAGACAACAACAAAATTTCTTGGAAATTTTTTGTAGGTAGGCCAACCTAACTGTTACGCTTTGTGTCGTTACGATTTTCTTACCGAAACTGCATTCGAGCATTAATTCATATCCGGAAATTATTTTTCTTGCATTCCAACAACGTCGTATTAATTTGCCCTCGCGTCCCGGTCGGACAAATTAGGACGTTGTTGGAACGCACTCAAAAAATATCCGGAAAGAATTAATGCTCTTATGAGATTATATGTGAAAATTGCATGTATTGATTTGTCAGTATAATTAGACCACGATTAGTAAAATTTTTTTAGAAACGCGTACATGCATGACCTTTTGTTATTAATTTTGACAAATGGCGGAATGCGATTAGTGTTTAGCAGTTAAATTCCAACAATTATTTACCATAACTTACATTACAAAATGCCATTAATTATTAATATTATGCAAAAGGCTTACAATTATAAACTCATCGTTTGCTTCGGGATTTTTAATTTTAAAACATTTGTATTTGATGTCTGTGTAAGAAAATGTATAATTAATTGTAGATATTTTTTTAGCCAAATAAGTAAACACTTGCACAGATGAACATGGAGAATCAAAGTAGGGATTTATAAAGTTGAACTTATTACCTACCAATAATATTGCTGAATCTACACTTTTCAGAATACTATTTACTATTACGATTGAGCCGTCTTTCAACATGACGCAATTATTATTATCTTTCAGGGAAAGAGCAAATTCTTTAGTTTTTAAACTTGTGTAACTAGCCACAATTCTAAGATTAGAAGGCACATCTGTGGTAGAGTCAGATCCGTTTAATAATGGAAAATTGTCAGTGATAGGTGCATCAAACAGCTGTTCTTCTTGTATCCGGTTGGCTATTTGTTGCAAAGGGCATTTCGAGGACTTAATTTTCTTTTTTAAATTTTGCAAGTAATTTTCATATCGAAAAGAAGCAAAGTGATCTAAAGGGCCATTATTCCTTAACACATCGTCACATAAATGAATTAAATTGTGCACATTGTGTGTAATATATCCAGCACCATAAACGCTACTGTATTTTTGCACGAAGTACAACAACAAATGTCTAGCGTAATCATTAAGTTTAATACACAAATTTTCGGAAATTAAAATTCTGATGGCAACGTGAAGTGCCATAAAATGTACGTATTGACTATGAGTCAGTAACATGTCTTGTAACACAACCGGTCCGTATATACAAAAGGAAAAGACGAAATTCAGTTGCTTTCCATCGATCTACTTCTATCAAAGGTCGAGGTTTCCTTGCAAACTCCTACAAAAAATAAAGACGTAATACATTTTTATTGTCTATATTTTGATACGCACCTTAGGCACTTGTTTTGCGATCTGATTTATAAGTACTGTACATTTTTCAATATTACTGTCCAACATTCTTACATCTTTTTTCCCTTTTACCCAAAAAACGAGTAATTTTTTCATCACCCCAAGGCATACTAAGTGCATATAATCTAAAGGAACTTGAGAAACCAAACCCACATTACTAATTTCGCTAAGTGGCGAACTACTCTTATGAAAATCTTCCTGTAATCTTCTTTAAAGCTATCGTCCGTCCTAAGCACAGCTGCAGTTTCAGGATGAGTCTAGGACAAAAAACCCCTGGACAAAAAACCCCGGACATAAAACCCCGGACAAAAAAACCCCGGACAAAAAACCCCCCGGACAAAAAAACCCCCGGACAAAAAACCCCCGGACAAAAAACCCCCGGACAAAAATCCCCCGGACAAAAAACCCCGCACAAAACCTTGTAAACACAACTTTTCACCATCCTTGTTAGAACGTATCACTTCCATTATCAACAGCAAAGTGACAAACAAAACCAAAATTTGAGCTTTATAGGGCTTTACTTAAGTACTTTTGTAGGAAAATGCCAATAGGGTTGCAGATTACATGTCTATGGGCGGGGGATACATTAGGAACGTAATTACCCATATAAAATTCTTTTATCTACTACGTAAATGGTTGTTAATTGCATTCTTGTCTTAATCATCAACCCCCTTACTCAATTTACCTTAAGTTACCTTTTTGAATACAAAGATAAGAAGGACAATTTGAAATGGTTATTTATGGCAAAGAAAACATGTTTTAATTTTAAGAATCGGGCAAGGAGGCTTAAGATTAGTGCATACTACAAGCATGCTTTCTGCTTACTAGCTAATTTTAGGATTATTATATGAATATTACTGGAAAAACCTAAATAACAGCTTAAAGTAGGTAACGGCTACCGCTCCCCAAAAATGTTGCTGTTTACAGATCTACAAGTGGTGAAACACGGATTATTCGAGTTCTTAGCAATAATATACTAATCCAGTTGGTTTATTTTTAAAACTACATTTCAGGATTGTGCTCCCTTCTGTTTACGATTAGATATTGGAAATTTCCATATTCTAGCCCTTATAACAATCCCAAATGCCGCCAAATTTTACTTTAAATATTATTTAACGATAACGTTTTTTCGACGGCTTTTTTATCCTAGATTCTGTTTTGTGTGGGTTTTTTGTCCGGGGGTTTTTTGTCCGGGGGTTTTTTGTCCGGGGGGTTTTTTGTCCGGGCGGTTTTTTGTCCGGGGGTTTTTTTGTCCGGGGGTTTTATGTCCGGGGTTTTTTGTCCAGGGGTTTTTTTGTCCTGACACCATTAGCACCTTTCAGGATATGTCATTTTTTCCTTGGATGTAACTACCTTCTTGAATGCATTTAGTGCATCCAAAATATGCATTATGCGATTTTACACCAAGCAAAAACGCTTTTGCTGGTGCATCGCATATAATATTATTCAATGCAAGTGTAGTTGATTCGTTTTTAATTTTAAAATCTTGTCCAATGTTATTAAATTCTAGAATAAATTCGCGCATTAAATCGTGAGGTGTTTCTGGTTTCTTGGTCCCATGATAAATACCAATACGAATGGCAGCGTTGGTTGACCATCACTACGTAGGATGGATCCTAAAATTGGCCAAAGTTGACTAGTGGAGCTCTTGGTTAGTGGCAATCCGTCAATATTTATATCAATTTTGATCTTGTCAGAAACTTCTAACCGATTTTTCTTTAATAGCATATTGTATTCCTTTTTTCACACCAAAATGCCAATAATTTCCTGGTGGGACAGAAATAATACGATTAGAAAATGTTCGAGTTCTCAGTAAACTTCTGCTGTCATCTGGTAAATTGATTGGGAAATTCGTATTTATTATCTTTAATAAATAATTGACGGCAACATGGTTAATATTAAACAAAATAACCCACTTTGCTAGCTCCTCTTGGACTTTAGATTCATTGATTTCTGTTGCTTTGTTGAATGTTGTAATATAACAGGTTTTGGTTCTATGGTACTTGCTTCAGAATGTACAAGGTTTTCGTCGATAAGCGGTCGTTCAGCAGCTTTAACTTTGTTTGGCGATTTCAGGTAACTGCTTCCAGGAATCGCTTCTACATTTTCCAATTTGTTTGAATCTCTTGATAGTGTCGTTTCTGTAGATAGTTCTTGTTTCATACACGCTTGTTGAATATTTTGTTTGATTAATCTCCTGAAGTAGGTATAGGACACGGCATTCAATGATTTCCTTTTTCTGCATATCTATAAGCATACGTTATTAATACTAGATGCCACACATGGCGGTAGTAACTTCAAGGAGGGGTCACCAGCTTAACATATGAACATTCGTTTGTATGCTAATATATAATTCAGTAAAATGCACAGCGATGCCTTTGCACTCTTCAGTGGAGTATGGCAGGCATTATAACAGACTAACAATGTTGTCAGCAAAAAACTATACAAATTAATTTTAAAAAATTTAAAAATAGTATAGTATATGGTACTATATTAGTGTATAAGTAAACCTTTAAAGCACGTGGGACTCGTTTAAAAGCACGACGCGAAACTAGAAAGCAGCATTTTGATTTTAATTAATACTATAAAGTACTTTTCTGTAATTTTGACCTAATATATGACATTTTGTTGTCGTTTGCAACGTCAAAATGATGCATATCTTCGCACAAGTTGCAATATGAGCTTTCATATTAACAGTAAGTGCTAATATAAAAATGTAGAACAACTTTTTAGATTCAGTTAAATTTATTTACTATAAAAATTAATATGACCCAAAAATACAGATAATTTTGTATGCAACACGTTTGAAAATTAGCGTTTTCACACACAACGTGTTGCCCTACTAGTGAAGCGAGAAGGACAAACTTCATGTCTCTAGTGTGAAAAACACTTGAATTTTGCAACTTGATACATAAATAGCTATTTTTGTAATGTGACGTCATATCGTTAACGTGGAGATTGGTTAGAATGTATTGTTTATTTTGCTATGTGTATTTGAAATAGAAATAGCAACGTTTGTTATTATTGTTGACAACTATAAATAAAGCAGTTGATGAAGTCGTTGTTACTTAGCAACTTTAAAACACGCGCCTGCCTTAATATGGTGTTTTTACAGGTTTGTTAAGCAAGGATTATGATTCAGGTCTAATAGAAAATGTATAAAAATTCGTGCATTACTAAATAAAAAAATAAAAATTATACCGGGTGACAATGAGACTAGGGCCATGCTTATATCTTCTTTATTTATGAATCATTTGGATAAAATGTTATACCAAGATACTAGACATAATTTCTGATTGGCCGATAGATATACTCAAAATAGCTGACTTTCGGTATACCGGAAATGATACTAACTTTGATTTTTTAAGTAGAACACTTTGTATATTTTATGTTTTTCTGAATCTACGAATCAAGTTACATATAATAGTATTGCCAAATTTCAATTTTTTTAAACAAAAAAATAATTTTCTCAATTTTAATTTTTACCATAGAAGACCCTAACTTGGAAAAATCTATTCTAATTGACTCTAGCAACTCTTAATAATAGGTATTTTATCAATAGCAAGGGTAGATAAAGTAGCACTTTAACGTCAAGGATAGATAAAGTAATTTAATTTTCTAACTTTCGTTTAAATTAAATATGACAGCTGCACATTATCGTAGCAACCCAATCTAGCTACTGACATTTTGAAATGTGATTGACTGTCCTTATTTTCTTTTGAAATTGTTAAAGTTCTTGCTATAGAAAAAAATATTGTATTATACACGACGATAAAGTTATTTCTATCAACTCTTGAATCATTAACGTCTCGACTTTGTCTCGACGTTAAACGATTCACTCGTGGATAAA
Source organism: Agriotes lineatus (assembly GCA_940337035.1). NCBI lineage: Eukaryota > Metazoa > Arthropoda > Insecta > Coleoptera > Elateridae > Agriotes > Agriotes lineatus. Next base: position 209,612 of record CALNHX010000989.1, on the reverse strand, counting down.
ATTTAACTTTATCGTCTTATATAATAAATTACTATCAATGTAAAACAAGCATTATCCGTCCGACTGTGCTTAAAAATTGAATAACTTCGCTGGTCAATAAAAAGAATCAGCGTGCGTCGCCCGAAAAAAATGCCGGAAACCTTTTCTACTGGAAATTTTGCCCCAAATCAGTTGCATATGGTAATAATATTTTAAAATGAATTCTTATACCTGAATAGAGCCAGTAACTACTCAAAAAGTTTAACTTTTTTGTTTACGCAGTTGCGAATTAAGCAAAAAACATTTAACAAGTCGGTTATACCATAAAAAGTAGGTATTCTTTGACGTTCTTAGATGATGCGTTATTTTTTTTAAATTTTTAATTCCATTCTGTTAAATGACCGAAAAATCTGGCGAAATAATAAAATGTCGAAATCGAGTTACCTATCAGCAAGTTTCGATGGGCAAGCTAAACGACTTGTTCGAATAATGATTGTAGATAATACTTGTATGCTCTACAAAAAAGGTACCTATAGTACGTTACCCTATCTTACTTAGTTTTCGAGATATTGGAAAAAGAATAAAAAGTGCCTTCTTTTGTTTATAACATTCTTAATAACTTTATTCCCCATAAATTTTTCCAAGCAAAATTAATCCCACTTCCAGCACCTCCAACCTCAGCGATCCAAGGACTCCAAGGTGTTTGCAACCTGGGAAGACTAATTGGAGAATTCGGTATCTAATATAACTGGCCTATTTGATAACTTGCTTTCTAAAACTTATACAGACTTATTTTTCTATAAAAAATGTATTTGAGGTATTACTCTCACTCAATTCGCTAAATAGCGGAAAGTAAATATTAGGTGTAGGTCATCACTATATTTCTTAACCAATTTAATTTTTGATTAATTTTACCTATTGAAATTGAAACATTACCCTTCCATTGACAAAAATAAAATAATTCTAATTATATTTTAAAACAAATGCAGAACATGGTGTACATTTATTGCAAGGCTATAACTATAATTTTAAAAGCTGGAAAAAAGTTCTAGCTAGTTCTTCTTTAGCGATCATTTACAATGAAAAACATTCATTTGAAAATTTAGAACGTACGACTGAAATTGCTGCCATTAACATACGACTATAGTTGTGTAGTTATTGCCTATCACTCTTTCTGAAGTGTGCACAATTATACGAATTTTTACATATTCCACATTAATTAATAATAGCCAATGACAATTTAGTTGAGCCCCTTAAGCTGTGAGCCCTGTTGTAATAACTTACTTTGTTAGGTTTTGCAGTGTTTGGCATTATGATGTGCAGGTGTACATAGACAGATAATACGTACTACCTAGTTTGAAACACGAATTGTAACACAATAATAGTTTGTAGATCGTTATGTAATAAACCTATTTTTTAGCAGCACTTGCTAAAAATTATGTTTTTTATTACTTAACAACGCCGTTGGTGTAACCGCACTGCAGTTGAAAACGGCAGCAAATACTAACGTTGACATTTTAAATTTAAAGTTAGTAGGTAGGTATACAATAAAATGCAAGTTTCAGGTAATGAGATTAACCATAGCACTGTGCGCCGTTGCCTAACCTCGGCATGTAATGTTTCATACAGCGGTGCCATTTATGGCATCCTCGACAAAGATGAAAGCTGCAAAGTAAAATAAACAGCAAAATTTAAAAGAAATCTTCAGTTATGAGATGAGAGTAGTGTATTTGACCAGCACTACCTGCAGAGTTTTATTATTTTCCCATTGGTAGAAAGAAATTTTACAGCGCCCATCTGTGTACAATAACAAACCCTAGCGACAAATAATTCTGGGAAGTGGAAGATGGCTAGTTTGGCACCAATATTGAAGTGTCTTCATCTATTGTAACCTTTATCGCATAGTAACGATAAAGGCTAAAATCTCAGTGATATCGATTATAAAAGTTTTGTAACACAGAGCAGGGCACAATTTCAGCGGTATTGTCTTTAAAATCTAGTTTAGTTTTGTGGGTTTTGTCGTTTAAACTTCTAGTAGTTACCTTACGTATAAGCTGACCATTTGTACCAATTTAGGCGGTACAGTACATACTGTTTTAATGCCTGTACCAATTTTTATTTTGTCCCGAAAATTGGCCCGCTTTAACACGAAAGTCCGCTTCAAGACCTGTTGTAGACTATACAAGGTGATTCAAATTAAGTGCGCACCATTGCTATCTTTGTTATTATTAATTTTACAAAGTAGGTTAAATTACCAAACTAGTAGTGTTTTCGGTGCTGATTAATATGCAATTAATAAAAAAACAATCGAATAAGTCGTTGACAACAAAATTTTAAAAATATTATTTTAAAATGAAACACCCTGTATAGTTTTCAAAAGCAAAAATAAATATGAATTTGTGATATGAAAATCTTAATACACTATTGTCTTAAAATAAATACTAAAGAAGTTATCGGAAGTTTAACTTTATAGATAATACATACATTATTCTACTGTAAAAATTCATGTTGATATAGGTAAACTAAAATCTTCCCTAACTTCTTTAATATTCATTTTAAGACAATAGTGTATTAAGACTTTTATATCACAAATTCATTTTATTTCAAGTTTTTGAAAAATATACAGGGTGTTTCACTTAAAAAAATATATTTTTTCAAATTTTGTCGCCAACGAGTTATTCGATTGCATATTAATCAGCACCGAAGACACTACTAGTTTGCTAATTTAACCTGCTTATCTAAAAACCTATCACACCCCTATTATATATACCGAGTAATATTTACTTATTTAGAAAATGGAGTTTTTCGAATCTGTCAGAATCCAAAAGGTGCTATTGTCGGAAATTAAATAAGATTTCAATGAGATTTTTAGGGTGTGTTATCTTTAGCTAACTGAACAACTCCAAGGTCCTGTTTTTAACTTTAGCTAAAAATTAATTTTTAAATTTTCAAATATTTTTCAAAATTTCACACACGACTTAATATTAATTTTTTTTTATGTGAAGGCTAAAGGTTTATAATTGGAAAAAATAGTATAAAGTTTTAATTACTTCTTTAGATTTTTTATTATTTACCGAAAGGTAGTAGTTATGTTTGCATAATTTTTACGTCTTTTATGCAAGGCGCTTTTTAGGAGAAATATTTTTCAATTTAATTAATATCTATTTAAATGGCTTCTAGAAACTCTAATCTAGCACTGTTAGTGAATTACTGTTACAAAAATCATGTAAATGTTCTTTTTTTACAGTTGTCTAAATGACGAGATTTTTTAGAACATGTAAATTAGATAAAGAAAAATCTCCTCATTTAGACAATTGTAAAAGAACATTTACACGATTTTTGTAACAGTACTTCATTAACAGGGCTAGATTAGAGTTTCTAGAAGCCATTTAAATAGATATTAATTAGAAATATTTCTCCTAAAAAGCGCCTTGCATAGAAAACGTAAGAATTATGCAAACATACTACTTTTCGGTAAATAACAAAAAATCTAAAGAAGTAATTAACATTTTATATAATTTTTTCCAATTATAAATCTTTAAAGTTTTAGTATGTGAAATTTTGAAAAATATTTAAAAAATTTACGAATTTATTTTTAGCTAAAGTTAAAAAATAGGTGTTTTCTGGTCTTTAGATTGTTCAGTTAGTTAAAGATCTCATTAAAATTTTACTTAATTTCCGGAAAAAAGCAATTTTAGGATTTTGACGATTTCGAAAAACTCCATTTTCTAAATAAGTAAAAATCACTCGGTATATATGATAGGGGCTAAATAGGTTTTTAGACAAGCACAAATTATTGACGTAAAAGTTTTTTTGAAAAATCAAAAATAAATTTTTTCCCATAGTATGCCGACTTTTTGATGGACACTGTATATATTATTCGTACACTACTCCTTGACTGCGACCTGCCTTGCTTGTATAAAGAAAGCCATGTACAAATCTCATTTTACGTGTTTGCTCATTATACCGACATACTCGCTATATCTTGGGATCTTCATTATACCCATACATATACATTATGTTTTACTTATTTAGAAGTTTATATTTTGTTAATTCGGTTTTAATGTTTACCACAGACCTTATTACAATTATGTGACACTTATATTTTATTTCAATGTTAAAAATCAGCGGCGTAGCTATGGTAGGGCCCCCATCTCAAATTTTTTTAGAAAAATCCGATCTCAGCGACATATCTTCTGAAAAAATATAAGGCCCGGGGGCTCTTGCCCTCAGACTCTACCATATACCCCCACTACACCACTCTTGTAAATTTCTGAATGTCCCGCTTACGGTATTTAAATTCTGGCCAAGTACCTACTACCTAGTTTGCTTTCGTCTTTCGGAACTTTTACGAGTCCAAAGGTGCCGTGAAATTTTTTGAATATGTGTGCAAACGTATTTGATTTTGCGATTGTGGAGTTTTACGAGGAGTCTTCTTCTGGCGAAGAAGTATTTAATTTAATACCCACAAACTGGTTGAAAAGCGATAGAGAGTGCTACTGGCCAAATAATAAAAAACCTGCTCGATATTTATTTAAAAATCGCGTCGAGCCAAAGACGGAGTTATGGACCGTCTATCCGTGTAAAGTAATAAGATATTTCCGTAAGTTACACAATGTTTTATATTATGACATACGTGCTAATTGTTTTTACACAGGAAATTATGAAGAAGCATTAGAAAAAGAAAAGGCTCTTTCAGAAATGAGTAGCTGTGGGGAATATAGCGATGCAGAACCGACATGCTCAACAAAGCAAGTAAGGCAAAAAAGAAAAACTCTTCCCATTTTAAGGGAAACATCTATTTCACCACCCCCTTCGTTGGATGTTAATAGTGAAGGTAACATTTTATTTTTATCTATTGAGGTAATATTGTTAAACAGGAAATAAAAGGTAAACGCTTGTAGTCTTTTCGACGCAGTTTATTAAATTACCTGAAAGGTAGACGACTAGTTCCAAAACCCATTTTGGGGTTGACTTTCTTCAAAAATAAACTCGTTCTTACTTGCCTTAATTTTAATTTTATCTAATTCTTTCAATGTTTTACCTTTACGTTAATTTTTTCCTTAGATATTATTGTTCATCTACCTCGACCTGGCGATCTCGCTGGACAATTTCACGTTTAGTGAGAAAAACCCCATTATTTTGCAACTTATTACATTAATAGCTATTTCCGCACTTGTTACAAAAAAATCGACTTTTTCTACCTCAAACTAGTATTTAAATATAAACTTTTCCAACAATAAGTAGAAAAAATAAACTGTGATTTTTGCAGCTTCAAAATCTCCATCACCTGCAGCAGTCATATCAACAGTAGAAGCAAGAGACCAGTGCGTAGAAGTAATTGATATTGGCGCTATCGAAAATTTCACCATTATTAATGATGCATGTACTGTTCAGGATGCGAGTGCTACGGCTAATAAGGAAGGTATAATGGAACCTAATAAGCGATAATAGTAATAAAAAGATTTTGTAGGTTGTACCTATATTAAACGAAAGTATTTTTTTGTACGAAAAGATTAGGTAAATTTGGTAGACTGTTAAATACCACCTGTTTACTTATTGCAAGCTATTAAAGCTAGTAGTATACCGGATGACAATGACACCAGGACACTCTGTCTCCGTTACTTACGAATGAATTTGAATGAACTTTGGTACAAGGATACTAGACATAATTTCTGATCGACCGATAAATATACTCAAAATAGTCGACTTCCGGTTTCACCGGAAATAACACTAACTTTATTTTTTTTAATGGATCACCTTATATATTTTATGTTTTTCGCAATCTACGGCTCAAATTACATGTGCTGCCGAATTTACTTAGGTATTACACAGAAATATAAAAAAAAAATTAATTATTCTTCAATTTTAGATAAAGATCAAGTAGTGCGTGATGCATATCGTTAGATTGGTAATTAAATTTTCTGCTTAATGGCAAGATAGTTCTTGGTAGGTGCCATTTAAAAAACTGACTTTTTCTTAAAAAGCGTGTTTAGCAAACTTTGTTCTGTTATTAAAGGTTTCTTATTGACTTCATTGATAAAAGAGCTATTATTATTAGTTGCTAGAGTCAAATAAACCATATTTTTTAAAATCAACGCCTTATATCGTAAAAAATTAATGTTGAAAAAAAAAGTTTTTGTTTGAAGATATGAAAATTTGGCAAAACTAGTTTATGCAATGTGACTTGTAGATTCCTAAAAACACAAAATATACAGGCTAATCCATTTAAAAAATCAAAGTTGGTATCATTTCCGGTAAAACCGGAAGTTCCCCATTTTGGCTATATTTATAGGTCGATCAGAAATTATCTCTACTATCTTCGTGTAAAATTTTATCAAAATCGATTTATAAATACAGAAGATATAAGCATGGCCCTGTTCTCATTGTCACCCGGTATATAAATGAATTAAGTCTACTAAATATTTTCAGCTGTAATACTATAAGCGGTGAATATTTTAGATGCTTATTGCAATAAAATATGTTAAAAGTTAATTTTAATAAGAAATTTGCATGAAAATGTCTAAAATATTCTACTACAAAAACTACAAGACGAATGGGATTTGGAAAATACTAGTATTATTTCTATATTTGCTACTAATTTAAATAGCACTTTTATTGTTATAACGTGAGGTACCACCAAAACATTTTTTTTGTTAATTCACTTGCTCAAAAATAATTTTTAATTATTTATTTTTGACGAAGTTAAAATAAAGAATTCTTCATTAACCTAAAATGCTATTTTCCAATTACTACATCGTGTCTCTAGTTTGTTGCAAAGTGAGTCATGCTGTAAATTAACTATAATACTCATCTGATTGACAAATATATAAGTATAAATAGAGAATTTTGGTTGGCTAGATTATAATAGCATGAAATAATAAATGAGTAATTCTTTCTAAATCAATTTTCGAAAATATGTTTAAGGTATTCATATTATAAATTTTTTTCAGAAAATAATCCGGATAGCTTATTAAAAGCTATCTTAGGCATGGTCGTAGAGACAAAATTGCTTGCCGAACGTAATCATAAGATTTTAGAAGAATTGCTGGTACGCCAGAAACAGACTTGTACTCCTGCAGCAGCAGTGGGATTAACAAATCCATTTAATTTTCCGTTAAGAACTTATGAGGAAATCCAAAAACTGGAGGAAGATCTCTTAAATGAGAACCGTTCTGCTGAAATGGTAGGTTGATAAAAATTATTTATCACCAATAATTATATTTACATTAATTTTATACAGATGTCCTACCTGTATACAATTGGAGGGAAAGATTGCAAGCAGATGATAAAGAGATGCCTTACCAAATTATTTGCTAACGAATTAGCAAGACTCTGTTCTTGGACAGGGGCTAAAGGCAACCACCGCTTGTCAGCTTTGGCTATGGTTGGTTTATTGAAAGGTAACTTTGTTACAAAATCCTGTATGTGTGTATGTTTCAATTAAATATTGCATTTTCAGAAGCTACTAAGCAGCAGTGTTCCAATACAGATGGAGAATTCGAAACTGTTGTAAAAGAGTGGTTTCGAATGGCGAATCAAAGATATCAACGGCAGCTAAAATTGCAACAGTAGATTCTCCCTTCTGTATACTTCCTCTACATTTTTTTAGTTATTGAAACAGATGTTAAAATTTTTTTTGTATGTACCTATGGTTTACATTCATGTAACCGGACAACCGGTATATAACAGCAATAAGATAACATGAACAAGAAAATAACACGTATTGAGTGAGTAAGAAAGAGATAAATATAGTAGTAAATATTCGAGTTTGCCTGACGTTTATTTTAATTATGACAGATGTCAACCAAGCATGCCTACTCAAGCATTCTATTTTGTTGTTCATGTTATCTCATTGCTGTTATATACAGGGAGTTTATTATAACGCGCAATGTGTGTAAATCCGTTTATTTTGAAATGCAATTCGGAAACGTTACGGAATATGTAAAAACATAATATACTCTACGGAGGACGGAATTCTGTTGATCAAATAGTATAAAGACTTCAGTTTACAGCAAGTATGTGGGTTATTACATGCCCTGTTGTTCTTTTTTATGCTTCTTTTTCAGTAAAACTACTGGTCACATTTGCATTTGCATTTGCATTTTAAAATAAACGCACTTACACATGGCGTGGTGTACCCTTGGAAACCATAAGTAACAATCAAGTCCTTATGGAAATTGGAATGCCGCATTGCGCGTTATAATAAATTCACTCTAGAATTATGGCCCCATCAGTATAAGGTGATTTAACTTAAATAACGCACCTTGCAGTTGTGGTTATTCAACCCATATTGCATGTACCACAGGAACGGAAATTAGTTAAGTAACAATTAGGAAATTAAGAATTACACTTCATTCACCTAACTGAGTCAGTAAAATCTTCAACCCAAGTTACAAATATCAAATGTAACTAGATCAATAACGTAACGTGACTCAAAATTTTTATCAGAGAGGCATGACCCTGTTGCTGTCTTTATTAATGTTATAATCAATGTGTCATGTCTTTAATATGAATAATGAAGAATACGATTTATTTTAGGGGCGAATTTATTCTCAGATCAGACTTAGCAGAGTTCTTTGATCAGATATTGCACAATTGACAATCTAAGCTTTACAAAAACAGTTGTCAAATTTGACAAAAAACATACCCTCTATGATATACATAATTCTATGATCTAAATTTTAATAAAATTATATTAGCAAAGACTATCTAAAATTAGATATTTAGATACTCTTTGATATTAGTAATCAATTGATGCTGATATTTGTAACTTGGGTTGCAGCTTGTACTGACTCGATTTGGTGAATATAGTATAGGTATACCTGTAAATAATATTGTTTTGTGAACTAGGTTGTCATTGACTGCAGTTGGTGACAGATATGCAATTCACAGGTATACGTGATCCCTAATTACATTATTGTTATTTTAATCAAATAAGTTTTTGTGATATCTTACATCTAATTTGGATTGCATCAATATAACATATAGAGGTGTTATCTTAGCTCAACCACTCTCTGTATATACCTACTCGTATATTCTTGATATCACGCACATGCCAAATATATCTTAAGTTTGAAAGAACCTGGTTACACCTGAATATTATTAAATTAAAGGAAAAACATGATATGACATCAAAGTTAATTTAAAAATGTTGGTATTGTGAATCTTCTATATATTTGTTTCAAAATGGCATTCATACTTTTCTGTCATTCCTTCTAAAATTTTTATTCCTTAGATAATAACTGCTTAAGAGATATTTCAAAAAATATATATTAGGTATGCACTATACCATGTGCAACTTCCAAATAGGTATATTCTTTTAGATTAATACTGGAAAAACTACTGAAACAAATGCTACCACAATTGTTCCTGCTTTACATATACCTACCTAATGAACGCTGTACACATTTTTATTTCAATGTTATACATGTTCTACTGACACCGGAAAGGCTTTCTGCATTTTATTGACAATATTGTTATCTAACTAAATTATTAAAAGTGTTACTTGATTGAGAAGAAACTAATATTTACTATTAACATATCTATATACAAAAAGTACTGCAATTTGAAGAAAATAATTTAAAATGGCTATGATCAATATACCAAGATGGTACATTAATTCAGATACCACGATACGTAGTTGTTCTTCCAATATTTAGCAATTGATAACCTCATTTTTTTTAAATTTGCAAATATTTGTCCTGAAAAGATTAATTTGTGGGACATTGTATGTATACAGAACTATTTCTTTAAATTTTAACCCTATACAAATTATTATTAAAGATATGTTTGTAACCTAATGCTCATTACTACTATCGTTTTTAGACTTTACCTTTATATTGTTTGAACCTCTTTAAGATAAGTCTTCAGGTACTGCATATAAAAGTTGTAATTCTGAAAAACTAGTAAATTATTATACAGGGTGGTGAAAAAACAGCGTATTATATCATTACTCCTGCTTTCTTGAGGGTGCATAGAGTTCTTTCCTATAAATTGCATTCCAATACTCATCTCCAATTAAGCTGTTGGTGTGAAACATATTATATGCTTAAAGTTAAAAGTGCCCTAGATTTTTCCGCAACGTTGCAAGATGTTATGTTAATGTTTTCTAGGTATTTTTAACAAACAGAGACTTGCAACACTTTACATATAAATGGAATCTTTTAGTTGCAGGGCAATTAAAAAAAAATTTTTTTTTATAGCACGACCGTAAATCATGTACTTCTACCTCAAATATAGAATGTAACCGCATCTGTTAACCATTGAAGGTCCACAACTTTGTATATAACTGAAAAATTTAAATTTATATTCAAATTTGTTATTAGTTGTGGAGGTCTGCAACGCATCGACAATATAATGCGCAATTTTTTCACTACCCTGTATATAGCGATTATGAACGTAAAATGCAGATAAAAAAATTGTTATTTATTTTACTTAACGTTTGAATCATGAAAAATAACATGCGACAATAATACAATTAATTCATTACAAAAAATTACTTTAAATTCTGACGAAGCTGAAGTACAACAAAGAGTTACAATGAGACAGGATTGTATTGGACTTAATGCATTTTGTCAAGAGTATATTAGTATTGTTCTCGATTCTTTCTGTACTTAATAGTTGCTGTTAAAATATTCTTAACACCATATTTTATGCAATTAACCAATAAGTAAATTTTATATAATATATATGTATAGTTTTATAATGTACAGGTATAGGTATAACCATGTAGATGTATTTTACTTTCTACAATAAAGATATTATACTTCTGAACCCTGAATTTTAATTACATTTATTAATAAATATCATCTCTTAATCAAGATCATAATTACATTTTAAAATGAATATATTATTTACATTAAGCAAAAAATGTATTTTCGATGTTGAAATTAAGAGTGCTATGTAACATTGCCTTACTAACATAAAATCAATGACACTAGTTCAATGTTACATTTACGTCTATTTGGTGACATCTATTTTACTTAAAAACATCTAGGTAAAATACTACTGTCATTAAAAATAGCATTTAGGTAAAACTAACGTAAATTCAATAATTGCATAGAGGTTACATCATTTATAAGGAACATTTATTTTACATCTATACTATATAAAATGGTTTACTGGGGATAAACGTTGTAAGAGATAAAAAGTGCCAATGAATAAGTGCATTGTGTTAAATGTAGCTGTGTTGCCGAAATTCCGGTATCTGCAGCAGCAAATGCCCTCATTAGTTGCGATCTACCGCTGATTATTAAAATCGCATTCACGGGCGCTGAAGTTCGAATCCCATCGCCGGTAATGTTTTTTAATTTTAAAATTGATGTAATTCGCATTACCAAGTGCTTCCTTTTAAAGTTCCAGTATTATTATGAAAGTGACGATATTTTACCCCTATATTCCTTTGATCTTCAATATTCTTTAGTGTCATAACGCCACTTGCGAGGAAAGTTTTGAGTACAGATTGTTAACGATTACAATACTTCCTTTATTTTTTGACGAGGGAAGTAGAACTATTTAGCCTTAACAACTTATAATTATTAATTTTTTATAATGTGTATCACTAAAAATGTTTAAACTTTATTTTTAAAATGATCGGTATACTGAAGAAAGATATATGTTTATCGCAAATGAATTTGCTTTATTGTAAACACCAACAACATTAAATGCTGACATTGAAAATGCAAAAATTGGAGCGATATTGAATTGGAAATACAGCCCTCCCCAGAGCAGTGAAATTGCACAATTTACATACTTAAAACGTAGGTTTAAGTTTTAAAATAAACTTTAAAATGCAAGATGTCGTTATTCCCAACTCAAAACCATTATACATGAAGCACTTGTTATATTATGAATAGACAATGGTCTCCTGTGTAAAACTGCAAGCTTGCAACCTTGAACAATAATAGCTTCTTTATAATGAACTGCAAGTCTGCAACCTTGAACGCACGTGGCTTCCTGTCTCACGCTCCCTTTTAGAGATAACGCTTATCTTAGCTGATTAGGCATAGTATACCGGGTGTAACAGGATCATGGTACACCCCCGTATCTCCGTTAGTTTTAAAGGTAATTTATTGAAATTTGGTATATCCCATATACATAATAAGCGGCACTTTTTGACCTGCAAATGATTTTTTTTTCACTTCCGGTTTCGCCGGAAGTGATACCAACTTTCGATTTTTAAATAGAACACCCTGTATATTATTACATTTCTGAAATCTGCATAATTTTCTGAATCCAATGATACCACATAAGTGACATTTCAAACGTCAAAATTTTTTTTAATTTAATTTTTAATTTTCCATTTAAGTGTGCCATGATGGTTCCGATTTATTCCAATTGATCCATTTAATGCTAGAAAAATCGAAATCCCGTCAAAAATACTAAATTGCGTTTTTTATGAGCAAATAAAGTTCACCGTAATCAATTTTGGGGTAAAACTCAATTTTTTCAAATGGAACCATATTGGTACCGTGGTACCATTTATTAGTACTATTAATAAGGAATTTATTCATACATGGTAATTAAATGTGCGATAAATACAAACAAAATTACAACTAAAAGAAAATAAGAAAATACAAAAAATACAACTTGAAATACAAAAAATTAACACAAAACATTACAACAATTGTTCGAAATGCTGTCCATTAACGTCAACGCACTTCTGAACTCTCGTAGCTGTTTCTTGAAGAACGTTCGATAATTGCTGGGCCGTTATTCTATTAATTGCGCGTCTTACTCTCAACTCCAGATCTTCGCGGGTTGTAACGGGAGTTGCATAAACAATGTTTTTCAAATGGCCCCAAACAAAGAAATCAAGAGGTGTCAAATCAGGTGACCTTGGAGGCCATCGCACAGGACCATTCGTCGAAATTACGTTTTCTTCGAATGCTTGTTGAAGGTAATCAATTACTATTCTTGAATTATGGGGAGGAGCTCCATCTTGTTGGAAATACATTCCCTGTCGTAAATGGATAGGTAATTCAGCTAACCTGTCCTCAATTTCATTTTGCAGAAATCCTAAGTATCTAGCTCCAGTCAAGGCTCCTTCAAATATTATTGGACCAATGACTCTACGACCGACTATTCCAAGCCAAACATTGAAACCGAACCGCACTTGAAAATTACCCTGCCGCAATAAATGTTGATTTACTTGTGACCAATACCTTGTATTTTGTCGGTTAAATAATCCCATATTTGTAAACCTACACTCGTCCGAAAATAAAATCCTTCCCAAAAAAGCATTGTTTGGCTGCACATTATTCTGCAAGATCCAATTGCAATATTCCATCCTACGTTCATAATCATTTTCGTACAGGTGCTGGTGCAATTGATATTTGAAGGATTTATAATTGTGTTTGTGCAAGATTCGGCTTACCGTTTGGTGACTAATTTCCAAATCAAACCCAATTTGCCTTAAAGAAACAGTCTTATCAACTTCTATTCGAGCTAAAACATTAATTTCCGTTCCTTCGTCAATGATAACGTTTTCTTCGGGATCGGGATCATGGTTAGGCTCTCTTCGGAATTGATTTTCAAGACGATTAAAATAATTTCTCGCTGGACATTGTCTATCAGGATATCGGTCGGCATAAAGGTTTCTAGCCGCAAGGCCATTTTTTCTACATTCCCCATAAATAATTAACATGTCCACTCTTTCATCCTTTGTATAATGTGCGGCATTTTGAACAAAAATAACAACAAATGTAAAGACTCTTCCAATACACAATAGAAACACCGATAAACCAACAAGTATTTATTTGACAGTCTGAATAAACAATTTCATTGTTTTCAAAGCCTCCTTAGTCTTAACACTAAATTAGACCAAAATAATTGTATTTTCTTATTTTCTTTTAGCTGTAATTTTGATTGTATTTATCGCACATTTAATTACCATGTATGAATAAATTCCTTATTAATAGTACTAATAAATGGTACCACGGTACCAATATGGTTCCATTTGAAAAAATTGAGTTTTACCCCAAAATTGATTACGGTGAACTTTATTTGCTCATAAAAAACGCAATTTAGTATTTTTGACGGGATTTCGATTTTTCTAGCATTAAATGGATCAATTGGAATAAATCGGAACCATCATGGCACACTTAAATGGAAAATTAAAAATTAAATTAAAAAAAATTTTGACGTTTGAAATGCCACTTATGTGGTATCATTGGATTCAGAAAATTATGCAGATTTCAGAAATGTAATAATATACAGGGTGTTCTATTTAAAAATCGAAAGTTGGTATCACTTCCGGCGAAACCGGAAGTGAAAAAAAAATCATTTGCAGGTCAAAAAGTGCCGCTTATTATGTATATGTGATATACCAAATTTCAATAAATTACCTTTAAAACTAACGGAGATACGGGGGTGTACCATGATCCTGTTACACCCGGTATACGTATGAAAATTCACCAAAATAAAAAACATTGTTCAAAACGCTGCCCCTGCTTTTCAACACACAGTAGCGCACGGTGAATCTAATTTCTCGACACTTGCGGAAATTGTTCTCGCAAGTCCTCTGTAGCAGCGTTGATTCGATGACGCAAGTCTTCAATGGTATCAATTTCTGTTGCGTGTACTCGGTCTTTCAGGTATCCCCATAAGAAGAAGTCCAGTGGGTTGACATCAGTGCTGCGTGGGGGCATTGAATAAATCCACCCGGACCGATGCACCGTTGCAGATAGGTATGATCGAGATAATCTCTTTTACAGGACGACTAAAATGTGGTGGACAGCCATCATTCATAAACCACATGTTATGCCGTACAACTAATGGGACATCTTCTAGGAGTCCTGGTAAAACTTCTTGTAAAAATGAAAGTAAGATTCGCCATTGAGGCGCGCCGGCAATTCGAAAGGCCTTATTAAGGTGTCGTTCACAATTTCAGCCCATAAATTTAAACTGAAAGTTACTTTGGCGGATCGCATGAGGATTTTCTTCAGCCCATGTGTGAGCATTGTGGAAGTTGAGCTTACCGTTCCTGGTGAAACAGCATTCGTCAGTTACCGGTATGTTTGTTGGAAAACCTGCTTCTGCTTCCGTACGACTGAGCAGCCACTCACAAAACTGCTGCCTCAACATATAATCGATGGGAGTAAGTTCTTGTACCTTTTGGAAATGATAAGGGTACAAGCCGTTCATCTTCAAAGTGCACCAAACACAGTTCTGAGAAACAATAGCTTCATGGGCAATTTGTAGTGTACTAGTTGTCGATTCAGCATCTACCCTTTCCAATACTTCTTCTTCAATACCAACCGCGTGTCGATTTGGTCTTCCACCATTAGGACCCTTCTGTGGTTGTAAATTCCCAGTTTCTCTTTCCCGGTGAATAACCCGGAGATATGTATTTTCGGAAGGAGAGACCTGCTCGTGCAGCACTTCGATCGGCAGCTCCATAAACTATTATCATGTCCATGTATTCATCGTTAGTGTAATTCACCATTTTATTCGAACTAATAATTTAATAACAACCACTAACAATAAATCTTAAATTTGATGTGTTCAAATTTACTGAAATGTCAATTTGACACTTTTTTAAATTTCAACGACGACTTGCCTATTATTTTTTATTATTCAGCAGCTCTCAATAGTTGCTACAAAAATTATTGGGCATTAAAAAGAAAAATTAAGAAGCCCTAATTTCTATTTTACATTTATTTTAAATCATTTTTTTAACTAAATGTGGTTCAGTTAACTCAAATATCTCCAATTTAAATTTAAAACATAAATTACCTACATAATTTCCGAATAACTACTTATTTAACTAAGCTTTAATTCGTTATAACTTTTTGGTTATTGAGATTGTCTAAAAATTTTATTAACAAAAAATGTTTACTTTAGTCCCCTATATCTACCCTAACATCTCCCTCGTACGTTATAAATCACCCTGTATAACACGAGACTAAAGTGTCTAAATCCCTTGAGTGAATGTTAATAATGTTAGTTCCTTATTGTAGAATATACTGTAACTAGTGTTTCCTTGACAAGGTCAAGTAAAAATCTCATTTAAAATGTTAGTTCTCATTATGCAGTTGAATCCGTATAATAGTAACATTTTTGATTTTATTAACTTGAGTAAAAAGGATTAAGCACAAGTCTAGCCAGCCATTAAATATGCCCTATTAGCGCAATCTTTCAAAACTTTGGTAACAATCCCATATTGAATACCACGTGCCTTGCAACACCATATTATCTAAATGTTATCGTGCATAGCAGGAAATCTCTCGCCAAATGCTCAAGATTTGCAAAATATGCATTGTTTGATTACAAGATGCACACAATAACAAATTACGTACAAGTCATGCAAAAGCACTTTCACATCCAGTTTATATCTCGAGTAGCAGTGTCTTCCACCTACAAATATATCGGTTTTCAATAAAAAACCAGGTACCAGTAAATCTAGTTACGTATATGTATAGAATATCTGCTATCAACACGAGTTAAGTAATGCACGTTTTTACAAAATCTATTTACTTCCTATTTGAAATTTTCAGTATTGGTGACGATGTTTATTGATGTTTGCTCACACTGAACTTGCTTGCGTAAGCAACTGAAGGGCATTTAAACCACATGAGTAGCTCACTAGAAACCTCGCGTTCAAAAGCATCTCGACAGCTGCAAATATTTTCCTGAAATAGTTTTGTCAATAAAATCACAAAAACTATTAACACGGATGTGTAATAGTTATTTACTATACAAGTGGGATAACAGTATCATTAATATACGTGTGTGTAAGTTACAAACGAGTGCGTAGCACGAGTTATGTAAGCACACAAGTTTATTAATGATGCATTATCACACATGTATTGTACAAAATTTTATCTACGACTGCCTAAAATTGAGAAAAGTGCATTAAGAGAAATGTCAGATCTGTCATTTTCAAAACTATTTTAGTAGGCAAATGTCATTATGTCATTCATTTGACACTATTTCAGTTACGTAATGAAGTCATTACACAACTCAGTTGCGTAATGAAACCATTACATAACTGAGTGGTGTAATGAGCTTCATTACGTAACTGAAATAGTGTCAAATGAGTGACGTAATGCGTTACTTATCCCACTGGAGTAGATAAAAGTAATTTGTAGCATTTGTTGCACTTCTGTATCTAACTATTTGGTATATTAATTATTTGACTTCATGTGATAATGCTTAATTACTATTAGTGAACACAAAAGTTCCACGAAGATTTGTATACAGAGTGTCCGTTTTTCCCTTAAACATGGGGATCTGCGTTATCTTAAGAGATATGAAGTCTGTTAAATTAGAGCAGTTGCACATTAAATGTAGCATTAAAAATTCATTTTGAGATTTTAGAAAAAATCGATAATCGACTTAATTCTGAAAAATCGAAAATTGTTGATTTCGTTTTTAGCTTATATCTCGCAAATAATTCACGTTAACGCAAAATATTCGAATAAAAATGATAATGTTATAATTCAAATGATGTATTATATAGCGCGTTCAAAAAAAAGTTCATGCGCAGCATGCCATGATCAAATTGAAGTTTGCCGCAACTTGAGATATACTCATAAAAATATACAAAGCACTTAACAAAAACAATTTTTATTGACCGTTGTGATTATTACACTCGTTGTTGTTGTGTACATGCCATCTTATTTTTCTTTTTGCTTGATACAATTAAACTTCATGCAGTGTAAACTTTTATCTGTCACAGTAACAGATGTGTTCATAAACAAAATGCAATATGACATTCACCTACAGACTTAAGTTAAGACATGACTAGATTTTCTGTCTTTTTTTCCAAGGTCTACCTTAAATTTGGTTTTTTTTAAATACGATAGATATTAACGATACAAGTTTGATTGTGAGCATTTTAACGAAATGTTGCGATACGTAGCTTTTGTTTTTCCTATGTTTAGTTTTAAACAAGAAGACTATACTAAGGAGATTCAACTTCTTATGACGGCTGTATATAAAAGCGGCCCTTATGTCGGGGATAACGGTCGCGGCGCTGTCGACAGCGTGTACTGCAGTTCGAGAGTTGGAAGCGAGCTAAATTAACCTGTAATCGCGGTTAAAAGTCAGTTTACGGTTGTTAATCCAATGAAGTGTATTTCAAGTGTGTTATTAATTGTTAAAATATAGTCCGAATTTCCAGTTACACTCAGCAAATGTTTGACATTGACAGTTCACGAGTTTTGTGAATGAATAGTTGTACACCACGGCCGCCTTACTTGTCAGCTTTTAGCGGTCCGCTTCGAAACGGGAGTTGCGTGTCCTTAGTATAGTGTTCTTGGTTTTAAATTTTAGCCAAAACTTAATATTATTTATTTTTGTGAGAGTGCTTTGGAAACAAAATCAAATACATATGCTAGAAATGTGTGCTTTCGATGACTTGACATTGAAAGTAGATCTTTCTAACTACCATTTGACAACAGAAAGTTGACATTCGCCGCTGAGCAGCGTTTTTATCATTTTGCCTCTTGCCGGTGTTTTACGTTTTCCCGTGAGCAAAATAGTCTAGCCGTGTCAGGATATTTCCTTGACAACGCTTGGCATTTGTTTAAATAATCGCGTCACATGTCATAAACTATGCGAGTAATTTTAAATTTATTGTCAATTGGTATCTTTATGAGATAATATGATTACTGAGATTATTAAAAGAAACCGCGTAGCGCAGTTGGGAAAGCGCTAGACTTGCATTAAGCAAGTCCTCGGTTCGAGTTCCTCGAGGGTCGGAATTTTTTCGCAGCCTTGGCGATTGGAATCGGGCTCGGTGAAATCATTCGCAGTTGGGCACCAAATTAACTGTGCTCTACTCAGCACCACAAATATAGGAGATAGAGTAACAAGGTCAACACATCACGAAACATATACTTCATACACTGGTTGCTGCGCAAGCACAAAAGGCGCGCTCCAACTATGTAACCCGAATCCGGAGCAAGTTGAGCATTGTACCGCCAGATGATGCACCAGCATCTACACGCAAGGTAAATAAGGTTATAGGTAATACGTACATACATTATTATTCTCGCCCCTCAGCCGTCAAAAAAAGCTGTATGTATATTTCGAGCTAAAAGTGTTCTTGCCGCTTTTGCTAGGCCTCAATCAGCAATATTCATGCGCAAGCGGCAAGATTGCATTTTCAGCTTTTAACGTACAATATACTACTGCAAAACATAATTCAAATCGTTCACCTTCTACCTTGAATGTCACCTTTTAATAAATTGTTTTTTCCGTCAATCGTACTAGAACTGACATATTAATCACAAAATTTTGTTGAGCAAAGTCAAACATTCCATTACATCAGCCGTTGCTAGGTAATTTACAATAAAACTGTACAGGAATAATATTCCCGGCCTAGGCAGGGAATACTCGAGTACTATTTCTTATTTTTTTTTAAATTACTCGTATCGATCGGCGGAAAAATAGTATGTTGTTACGGTATTAAATTGTCCTTACAACACCCGCTGATAGGCGAGTATCGGACGCTAAACAATTCCGGGAAATGGGGCACGCTCACCCTGGGATTTCGATAAAACAAGCTAAAGGACTCGGCTCGGATGCGCTCAGGGAAATAGACGTGGTTCACAACTGTACAGCACAGGGCAAGCGTTAAGTGATATGCGTAGGTTGCTGTTAAAGAAAGGGCGCCACCAGATCCAATATCGAGATTCCCACGTTTAACTGGACCGGGAGAGTCAAACGGGGCGAGAAGTACTCCAAGTACTACTTCGAAAAAATACTCAAATAACTATTTCGGGAAAATACTCTAATAACTATTTCGGGAAAATACTCTAATAACTATTTCGGGAACCACGGTGTAGTACCAGACGCGACCATCTACCTGGAATGCCTTTCCTCCACGTCCGAGCCTCACCTCACAGCTGTTGTAGCACAGTGACACAGTCACCCTGTAACAGACATGCACAAGACGCAACAGATACAAGAAAAAGACGATAAGGTTAATACATCTATTGGATCACAGTTACTGACCTATCAAACACATTACAAATCACAAATGTAGCAACTCGAAAAGGTAGCTTATTCAGTACGCCCAGCTGGGAAAAGCGCTTACTGTTAATAGGGGGGGGGGGGGCACAGTCGAGTCGGACGCCAGATCCAGGCTGGAAGTCTGGGGTAAACGTAGGCTTGAGCCCAACGGCGGTACGCCCGCGCCCGGACGTGTGAGAACAAAGCCTGAATTTGGGCCCGAGTCATCCGAGCGCCCTGTATTACGACACACAAAGCCACACAAATTGGCGGTACGCAGTGATAAATTTATGCAATAAATGCGCTACAATTAGAACGGACTGACGGCACAAAGGTTGCCACACAACAGTGAATTTTTTAGTCGGAATGTACGTTGCACTGCACTATCTCACAAGCGATTTTACGTAATGCATGCGATATTAGTAAAGTTGGCGTTAACATGCCATAGTAAATTTTAGACGAAGTGTACGTCGCACTAATATTGTATTTACAGCAAAGTTGAATGCAGGAAGCGGTACCATTAAAGCTACTGGCGGTACAAAGGTTATTACAGATCGTTACCTTATTAGTTCAGCCGATAGCGAACGAGGAAGCACTCCACATAGTAGTCGAACAGGCATCTTGCACCAAACATGGCTAAAGCGATACAGGAATTGGCTGAATGTCCTAATGGATCCCCTTTCTGATTGAAATTTTGGGTTGGCCTCCTTTGGTTATGGAAATTGTTGACAACGTAGCCGTTACGTGGGTAAATACAGAGATCGTGCTTCCGAAAATTAGCAATGGCGGATTAATTGACTATACAAGCCACATAACACCGTATTCCCTGCAGCGGTACGTAAGAAAAGACCGAACTTCCACCACACAAGCTCACTCAAACACGTCTCTCTGGAAACTGCCAAGAAGCAAACACAGTTCAGATAAACACCGAACACACTGTAACAGCTCAAACGGGAAAGGCCGACGCCCCCGCGTCAAGCACGGGGACGCCGCACCAGATCGTAAATTCCAACCTACTCCTTCGACGGCTCGGGTCTGAATCAATCTAACGGTCGCCAACGACCAGCTGGGCTCGATGAGAAATCAGCTCAACCAATCACAGAGCAGAATGAGCTGTTTGCCGCGAAGCAAGCCATAGCCATCCTTGTCGCACCCATAGGCTGAATTTTTAAATGTTCGAAATATTGAGGTGCTAACATGCAACTGCCGAAAGAAAACTAGAGGGATGTCCAAAATGCCACAAATTAGCGGCAATAATACCAGGGGTCTAGAAAATCATTCTGCTTACAAAAATATAAAAAAAGGATTTGAAACACAGTCAAACTGCCCTGAAGGCTTAAATTGTCAATTGAGTTGCTAAAGACTGCAAAATTGCCTGACAACGTGTATCTTGGACAAAACGCAACATTCCCAGACTTCTGCGTTGTCACAGTCGTCTGGAAATGTTACGCTTTTCGTCCTAGATACACAATGTACTATTGTTTTAGATTACAATTTTGCATCTTCTTGGTTCTCTAGAAATTACCAGGAGTCTCGTATAATCTACCAATATTTCCATATTGTCTTCTTGGCTGTTAAATAGAAGGGGTGGAGAAGTCTTTGTAAGTTGTCTTCATTTTCGGACAAAACCACGGCGGTATCTACGTATTATTTTTAGCAACTGGTTACCCCTTCTGCAGTTCTTGCTTGTGTTTATTGCTAGTTTTTTTTAACTTGCTCCATTTATCCATTACTGAACTGAAATGGACTCGGAGAATCTTCTTGTATATACCGGTTGGAACTTCTTCTGTTAATTTGTTGTTTATTTGGATTCTGGTCTTTGTGTGGGTATTTAGCTGTTTGATGATATATGTATTATTTCCATGGATACGTCTCTATCGTCTAATATCGCTGATACATCTTTTGACTTTTATTCTTTCGACGGCACATATATAGTGGCTTGATGTAGGTACTCATAAGCTTTTCTGCAAGTTGAGACATGATAAAGATTCGCTATGGATTTGTCCTTTTGAAAGCCTTGTTGTCCCTGGCACAGTTTTTAATATACCAGTGAATAATAATAATAATAATAATATCAATACATACACAACTAAAATCGATAAATATGCCGCCTTAGCTGCTGAGATGGAAAACCAATGGCACCAAGCTAGCGTGAAAACTGTACCAATTAATTGTTATTTCGACCACCGGTATTATCCTTTGCAGTTTAAAAACTAGTCTCAGAACTCTCAACATTGATCATCACCCGGTAAAATAGTACTTGTGCTACAATTTCTAAATTTCTCAACCACCATCAAATCTAGACTCGACTCATCACATATCTTGTCTGCGACCGATATGGATGAGCATCAACCGACCGCATAAAAGCAAGAGAACGATAAGGATAATAATAATGTAGGCATACTCACACAGCAAAACAAATATATTTGAGATAACACGGTACAATGGCCAAAGAGCGAAGTGCATAGGAATGACCAAAGTCTTCTATGCTCTTCTACTTAACCCTTAATAATAGCTTCACAGCCGAGCGTAATGCCCTTATACTTTTCAGGCCTCTTTTGTTTCTCTTTGTAAATATAGGCCTAGTTATGCTGTTCTTCGAATCGTTTGGTATTTGTCCTGGGTCTAGAATAATTTGAAAGAGTTTCGTTGGTTCCATATTAAAATCTTTTCTTCCGAGCTTCTGCAATTCATTCGTTATCTTGTGTGGTCCAGGGGATATCGGATTTTTAATCTTTTTGTAGCCTCCAATATTTGTTCTTCCGTTAAGTTTACGTGTGGCCTTGTGTTTGACACTGTTTGTATTTTTGATATACGAGTATCGTTGTCTTCCGTGTATAAATACCTGAAGTAGTGCACTCATGTTTTTTCTCTATCATTTGCCTTTACGTGTATTCGTTTACTTCCCGCCTTCGTTTTTCAGTATTTTCTACATACAGGGGAGGACTGGCTGTTGGACAGGGAGGAAAAGTCCGTCCCTGAGGGGCTCCAGTTTAAAAATGTTGGTACCTACATAGAAAAAATAACTAAAACACTGCGGAAACCTGTGGTTTGAATATGACATAAAAATTCATTAAAACCCTAACTAAACAAATATTTAACAACCACTAAATACCTACCAGAGAAAGTCAGCACGCCCGCACATTCTAACGCTATTTATACTATTTTAGCCGGATGGCGTGCTGGGTTAGTTGTTACGGTCTAAAACGACATTTACGACACCGCGCCGGCTCATACAAAAAATCACGAAAAAGCTAGATTTGTGAAGTGTTTAATGAATTTGATATCGTTCTTGGTATAGAAACATTCGCGAAACATCAACCATGTTTTTCTTCCCCCACAGTGTCCGAAAGTTTGATGAATTTTTTTTACCACCTTGACTACATCTTCTCTGCATAATACTATTAATTCCTTTCCACCCAATAATTTTACCAATAGACCTTCTACTATCTTGAAACCTTTATATTCTTGGTTTGGAATATCTTGCACTAAATTTGGTATTTGTTGGAGTTCTAAATTTTCTTGTTTGGCTAATAATTCTTCCTTCGAAAATCTTCCCTGTTGATAAATTTTTTCTATCCCTATCAATAATTGTTTCTGTCGTTTACTCTTTGCTGCGTCTTTCCTGCTTAAGAAATCCGCTACTACATTCATGTTCCCTGGTCTATGTCTTATTTCGAAATCGTACAGTTGCAAGTACATTGCCCATCTGTATAATCGGTCGTTATGGAACGTTTGGTTTTTAAGGAATGATATTGCTGAATTATCTGTCTCGATGTAAAACTTGTTTCCTGTCAAGTAGAATTTCAATTTGTTGATCGCAAATATAATAGCCAACATCTCCTTCTCAGCGATTGTGTACCTTGTCTCGTAACCCTTCAGAATCCGTGATATAAAACAAATCGGTACTTCCACTCCATCTTGGACTTGTATTAGCTCAGCAGCGACTGCCATGTCCGACGCATCTGTTCTTAAGATAAAGCTCTCTTTGAAGTTCGGGTACTTGAGTAGCAATCCTTCGTGAAATTCTTGTATTACGGGCTGCATTTACATTACAGCAACGGAGATTACTTGGATTGTCTTGAGTATGACTCTTCTTATACATCCATAAACTTTCACGGGCCTCACGTATCTAGTTTTAGGTTAAACAGTAACTGCTCTCCACCGACCTTGTATCGGGAGCTCGAAGAACTCGCTTATGTAGTTTCTTGGGCTGCTATGGGCCGGATCCTGCTGCAACTCCTGTCACACGTACTCACGAAGCTGCTCGAGATCGGAATGGGCTGCTTCGGCTTCTAAGTTACGTACACCTGGGCTTCGGAGAACTTTTCACTTTTTGGTGTCGGAAATGGTTGCAAATAGTACCACACGACCACGACCATGCACTCAATAGACTGGTATACTTTTTATTTTAATATAATTTTATTTATTACGTGAAAATTTGATTTAACTGGAGTACATTTTTAACATGTCAATTCACCATTAATTTCTTTTTTCTCTATAATATCCGCTATAAACAATTGCAAGTTAGATATTAAATAAAAAACGGATATAAAACAAGTTCGAAAAAATTACTTATAACGCTAAATTTGTCTGCAACTAAAACTATTTACAACATTCTTATTCTTAATATTATTGTCTACATTTATAATTAGTTAACCGTCTCTTTTCGCCATTGCACGTTTATTTAAATTGCTTTTAAATTGTTCACACAAGTCACTGCACTGATTAATTTTTATTAGAGTATTTCCTGCACAAAGGCTTCCTTCGAATTTCCCTGTCTCCTTTTCATCACAATTTTTGGTTCATCTGCTGTGTTTACTTTTCTTGGCTTTTTACCCTGGCTTGCCGATTCTTACAATTTCCATTAAATGCCTTAATGCCTGCCTTCTTAGCTGCTCGTTGCAACGTTCATTAGCTTATCTAGCTTCTTATACCTTTCTTTTAAAACCCTGACAAATATTTCACTGTTTAACTTAACTTGAATTATACGCTTCATTTGCTTGCCTTTGCAATCCCTTTTGGAATTAATAGTTCGGCTATTACTTTTGCACAAACTTCTCATTTTTAATTGATCTTACAGTCAACTTAGATCCCTGTGAGAATTGAGCTTTGCTTATTGCCTTCTTTATTTAATTATTCTGCTATTAATGGCATCTCTTTACAGATGCCCTCATTCTATTAAATTCGAGTTTTAGCCTCGCAGTTGTATAAAATACCTGACCCTGAGCTTTAGCGAAATGCAATATATATATATATATATATATATATACACATGAACACATATAGTTACTGCCCTTCGTCAGCGTACAAAACAAAAAGGCAAATTTGACTATTAATTTCGGCCCAGAATGGGTCACTAGCATTAATTTAGTGCTTGAATCATCATAGCGGAACACAGATTACAGTTATTAACGTTAGCTAGGATACAAAGTAAAAAAGAGTGAATATGACTATTGATTCGGGACCAGAATGGCTAACTAGCATTAATTTAGTGCGAGAAACACGATTGCAAAATACAGATTACAGTTATTAACGCTAACTAGCGCACAAAGCAAAAAGGCAAATATTACATGCACGTGGCAACTATATAACGGCTAACTTCTACAATACACTCTACCTTGTTTATTTTAGTTTTGCCTGGTTCTAAGGTCGGTGGCAGGAACTGGCCTCGCAGCATCGGAATGTCGCGAGGCCGCAGCTGTACTCGTTGATGACGCATACTCCGGGATACTATTCACAGGGCACGATGCGGCGGGACCCGCATGGGAAAAAGACGACAGGGAGACCTTTTGCACGCCCTCGTGGATATGATCCCACCTAATTAGTGGTAAATGGCCTTCATGGCATTCGAGACTACGAGGCGTTGATCATCAAAGCGGAGCAACCCAAAAGCCCGTGCCAGATCAGATGCTCACTCCTACTTGACTGACTAAACTCAACTCAATCACGCCACTCTGCCGACAAGGAAGGACGGCTACAACGCAGACAGACGGAATCTCTCTGTCGCTCTCACAGGCTCGCGTTCCAAATTTAATGCAGAAAGCACACCAAAAGCCAAGTTACGAGACGAAAACAATCCACGTGCAAGCGAGACAGCTCAAGACCAGAGCCAGCTGGACGGCGAGTTGAAGCCAAAATCTGCATAAACTTGGTATATCGATAAATATCGATAAATAACTCCTACATACATAAGACTTGCAAATGTCCTGACATAGTCTTTCTCTTCAACCCTACTAAAGATAACAGCTTCGCTGTCAAAATACGTATTTAGAGGTTGTTAACTATTTCTGCGATTAGAGGTTTTTAACTAATTGTGTTAAGAAAATATGCTGTGTCAACTATTTGAAGTGGTAAAATTGATAGAACGGATATCAATCATGAGACTTTTTGAAAATAATAAAGTTCCTTGTCAACAATGACCCAATATTTAGAAATATATATTTGTGAGCTGCTATAGAAATAAGTAGAAAAAGCCATCAAGCAGAAGAGACAAAAGGGCGAACATCACGTGGAGGGATTGTCTGGTAACTCTCCTATCGTAAACCACCGTAAATAAGGTGATATGATTTACTTTAGAGGCAATGAAAGAAAAAAATTGTGAACGAAATACGCAATAGACATTGTAGCCTCCAAATAGATAGCACCCAGGATATTCATGTTCAAGACCAGTGTCATATTTCACAAATCAACTTTGCAGCTTTTCACTTTTCACATTGCAGTTTTTAACGCTGGTACTCAAACCAGCCCTACTTGTTGAGTAAAACTTCACTTTTCTAAACTTGTATACTTAATATAATATTTCCGATCCTTATTGTTTGTTATTTCTCGCTACTATACAGAAAAATAGGTTTTCTGAAAAGTTCCAAGGCTTACTTGATTTTTCAAAACTGAAGTTATGTTAGAAAACCAAGCAGGGCTAAACCCCAAAAATGAATATTTATATCGAGAATTTTTTACATTTTACAAGAGTCGTTCCACCTATCCGGGGACGCTTAGCTTTTTTGTAATTCTTTTACCTCATAATTAAACCACAATTTTGCGCATCTTTTATTGGCTTTTATGTTTATTTTCTTGACACCTGGTGCTTCATTTGCTGCTTCATTAATGTTTGTGGAGATTGGAGATCATATTCCTTCCCGTGCCCGCATTATCTTCAGTGTCCTTAAGGTCTGGTTGCAAACGACCACTTGGTGCAGCAAATTCTACTTTCTATGTTTATTATACAAATAACTATTTATATATTCCTCAGTTAAAGCAAAAATAGACAAACAATATTAAACCGAACCAAAACTTTTTTTTTCTCTGTTTAGGCAGTCCGTGAGCAAATATACCAGTTACTTAAAACCATCGACATATAGAAATGGACCGCTAATGGACGACTGCGCAACTCTTTGCGTTAGAAAGAGAAAGAGAACACTTTAAGAACTATCTTTCCTTTTCCTGCCGGCCTCCTATTGGCCGACAGAAAATGATCCGTTTCCTGCCGGCCTTCTATTGGCCGACAGAAAATGACGTCACAATGACAGGGCGGTCGCTCCGTACGCTACTGAGCGCCAACAAGGACAGAGCGTTCTCAAGTCATATGCATTCTCTTTCTATCCCGTTTGGCTCGCGCAGCTCTGACTAGCGGTCCATTTCTATATGTCGATGCTTAAAACTATAAGAAGTACAAACCATAAGTGCGCTAGACAATAATGGATATATTTTACCAAGATAAAACAAGATGGTGCATGTACTATGTGCATGTGCATGTACATACGACTATTGTACCTGTTGCCCAACTACCACAGTACGTACTGCATTTTTAATTTTGGTTACTCCCATGGCAAATACTGGTATTTGAACCTTGTCTAACACATGTTCTTTGCAATTTTAGGCAACTTGTATAACTTCAAGATTAGTTGATTAACAAACTTCAAACTTCAATGGAGCGAAATAACGAATCGGCTGTGATGAAACAGTTAATAAGGTAGCTGAAACACCAGTCTACATCATTCATCAATTAATTCGTTCCACCGCACAAAATGTTAATAGCAATACGCAAAAACTAAATTGAAACAGAAATTGTTTCCACATTAGTTGTTTTGTAATGAATTGTTTATGTGCAAGTCGTATCGTCAACTAGATGAAAAATCTATTGATGCAGGCTTAGACATTTACTGATTCGGAAGTAATTATCTTATGGTACATATCAATCCTTCACAATTGCTATTTACGTTAGTATAGTAATTATTTCACGTTCTTTGGTATATATAAATATAATTTGTATTGACATATTGTGAAGAATCTAAATATATGTATAATTTTGTTGTGATAAATTCATGGGCTTTATTCTCATTATTCAAAAGTGTGTAACAATAATGTAATTATTATATTACATTATCTATCCCTCGATATTGGCAGATAGAAGAGGGAAGGGGATATCATTTTAAAGCTTGTGAACCAGGCTAGAATTTTTATGCTAAACCTGTTCCCATATTCTTAGTTTTAAACAAGCTAGGTGCGAATATAGGTAAATAACATGGGAAATCGTATATATGCAAATTCCTGCTTGCCGCTTGAATTGATATGATTGATAGTGGCATCAATCGAAAGAGAAAAAAATGCGCTTAATTTGATACTAACTTACTTGAATTTGTTGCTTGTTTAAGATAGAAATAGCGTAAAAACTGTAATAATTATTTTGAATTTTATTCGCAAAGAATAGACCAGCCATGATCAAATTTGTTTATACCAAAATAATAGTAATTTATTATACAAGACGATAAAGTTAAATTTTATCCACGAGTGAATCGTTTAACATCGAGACGAAGTCGAGACGTTAATGATTCAAGAGTGGATAGTAATAACTTTTTTTCCTATAGTAAGAACTTTGAGAATTTCAAAAGAAAATAAGGAAAATTAATGACATTTTAAAATCTCAGTAGCTAGATTGGGTTGCTAGGATAATACGAAGCTGTAATATTTAATTTAAATAAAAGTTAGAAAATTAAATTACTTTATTTCCTCTTCTTGACTTGTTAAACGGTCATTACTGTCGTCTGAACTGACTCGGTAAATGAGTCTTTACAGGCTAGGTGCCTGTAAAGCGTTACTGTCGTCTGAACTGACCGGTAAAAGAGTCTTTATAGGCCAGGTGCCTGTAAAATGCTGTCATCGCTACTTTACAGGCACCTTGTTTTCTAATAATCACATCCTTCATTAATCCTTAATATTAATGTTTAGGATGTTCCCCAAGAGGAAATATAACGTTGTACGTGGCTCGCTTGCAATTAGCCTTTATTGGGGCTCACCGGATTACAGGGCTCGCTCCTACATCGCTCTCCCTGCAAATTATTCGGCTCGCCCATAAAGGCTAATTTACTAAGCTTTCCACGTAAATAACTATTATCTACCCTTGATGTTAAAGTGCTACTTTATCTACCGTTGCTATTAAAGTAACACTTGACCTTTTGTTTTGAGTCGATTAAAGCACACTTTAACATTTGCTATAAAAAAAAATTGTTATTTTCTGGCAGTTATCAACTCACGTATTTAACTAATTACTCTGATTAATAATGTTGAATATTCTAAGGAAGAGACAGTATTTATTATCAAAATCAAATCAAAATTTTATTTTTATATTACAGTGGCGTCAGTTTACGCACAGTTCGTGATTTATTCTAGGTTAAATTTAATAATTGATCTATTCCATCTGTACCAACAATTCACAAGTTTGTGACAAAATTTGAAAATTTGCGTTTAAGTATGTAATTGAAATATTAGCAATTTCCAACAAGGCCACTGGCTGTGACCCTCTACTGGTTGTGGCCATTTTGTGTCCTATGTCATAAATGACATTTCATATGGCCAGACTGTTTCTATAAAGTAACTGTAACAAGCGGCACAGTCACTATAGTTAGTGTATATTAAGGTATGGTAAATATAAGAAACTTGAAAACATAGATCATCCCAACAGCTGCCATTTACGTGCCCACTCACAATAAATTCGTGGCAAAGTAGTCGCGATTAGACTGAGTAATGTGACAGCTTGTCAGCTAAAAGCTTGAAGTTAGATGGTTTAAAAATACCAAGATGTGCATCTTTGAACTGCACTAACCATTCAAGACGAGGTTTTCGTTTATTCGGTTTTCCCGCTGACCAAAGAAGGAGAGAAATTTGGGTTCAAAATTGCGGGAATTTATTAATACACTGCAAAGTTTAAATTTCCCAAGTTTCGTTCCCACTGCATAGTGGAAATATATGGGATGGCCTCTTATTTCCAAGGTTGTTATATTTACTGACTTGGTGTATACCGGGTGACAATGGGAGCAGGGCCATGCTTGTATCTCCTTTATTTATGAATCGATTTGGATGAAATTTGATAGGTGGATACTAGACATAATTTATGATTGACCGATAGATATCGTTGAAATGGCCAACTTCCCGTTTCACCGGAAGAGCCATTAACTTTGATTTTATAAATAGATTACCCTATACATTTTAGGTTTCTTGGAATGTACGGCTCAAACTACATACGATACCCTTTCCAAAAAAATTCTTTTTTTTAAATTTTATTTTGTCTCATAGCAGGCCGTGATTGGAGAAAATGTGTTCTAAATGACTCTAGTAACCCATAATAATACCCATTGTATTAATATGATAAAAAAACCGACTGCCCGAGATTGCTCACAGACAGCCGGCTGCTTTATTCAAGTAATATATTGTTATTACAGTAGAGGTTCCTAATTACTACCCTCTTCTTTGCTCGATTACATTGTCGTGTCTATTATTTGTCGTATTATGTGTGTTATTTTACTTAAGTTACACTAACTTATTACCTAATTTGAGTATGATACCTAATTTGTACAGAACTTAACTTAGAGTACTTAGTTTGATTTATAAGTAATGGTTAAATTTATTTTACATTACATATTGTTTTAGCGGTCTTGTAATATGAGTGTTGCGTCTTCAGTTTGGTTGTGTTAGAATTTTCCGAGTCTCCGATTGTCCTCCTCTATGAACTGGCCCAGCGCGTTTTGGATTGTTTCGTATTCGATTGCTAGTTGTCCCAATTCGTGTGGATCTATTGGCCATTCTTGCATTAGGCTTCGTAGGTGTTCTCTCTCTTCCTGGTACTCTGGGCAGCTTAGGATGTGGTGTCCTGGATTGTCCTTTTGTCCTGGGCACCTACTGCAGTGTGGGTTTTCCCTTTTTCCTATCCGGTGCTTGTGCTCATTTGTTTCTCCATGTCCCGTTAGGATGTTTATTGTTCTTTTGTTAATATTTATTTCTGTTCCCGTAAGTGAATCTGCCCTCGGGAAGTAGAGGTACGTGTTCTCTCCTGCTGTGGATTCATCCCATTCCTCCTGCCAGTCTTCTATTGTGTATTCCTTTATGGCCTTTTGGAGCGCGTTATTGTTTTCGTAGTTTCCTCTGTCTATTAACCTGCTGTTTAGATTGGTGGTTTGATTGGTTTTGAGGCATCTTTTGGCATATTCCTCTGTTGCTCTTAGATGCAGCGGAGGTTCTCCCGCGAGAACACCCGCTGCCTCTGTCGTCACAGAGCGGTAGGTTGTTTTTGACTTGCGTGAGTCTGTGTCCCCATATTTTTATTCCATATGTTAACATTGGTATTATGGCGTGGTTATATATTGTTCTGAGTTTCTGATTTTGTCCCACTTTTTGTGGGTGTAGGTCCTTAGGATAGAGATTTTCTTTACGGCTTTGCTTGTTATTTCTTTAACGTAATTGTCAAAGTTTAATTTTTTGTCCAGGTGGATTTCTAAGTATTTTGTGGTTGTGACCCTTCTTACGTTTTTCCCATTTATTTTGATGATGGGTGCTCTTTTTAATGTTCCCTTCCTAGTCATGTATACCATTTTGGTTTCTGATATCGTTAACTTTTGACTTTTTTCGCCATCTTTCTAGTTCTAACCTGTTGTTTCCTTCAACGAGGATTACGATGTCGTCAGTATATGCCACGATCTTTTCTTCTTCTTGCCCTTCCAGAAACGAGTCCATTGCTATGTTCCATAACAGGGGTCCCAGAATGGATCCCTGTGGACACCCCTTACTCGGAATGATGGTTGCTTCCTTCGTACGGGAATTTAGCGTGATTTTCCTGTTTGATAAATAACTTTTAACTATTCCCACGATCTTGTGCGGGAGTTGTAGATGATGTAGTCTGTTTACGGTTGACGGCCACCAAAGGTTGTCGAACGCCCCACTGAAGTCTATGAAGATGCCTGTGATGTGCTTGCTGTTTGAGTTTTTAACTTTGTCGAGCACCTTCTGGATGGCATGCTCGGTGCTCCGTCCCTTCTTGAAGCCGTATTGCCCGTTGTGGTGTAGGTCTTCTTCTGGCGTATGCAGTGTTATTTTTTCTTTTATTACTCTTTCAAAGAGTTTTGCGTACTCTGGTAGGAGAGTTATCGGTCTCCAGGACTTGGGGTCTGCTGGGTCTTTATTTGCGCTTTTGAGTATAGTCACCAGGTTTCCCACCTTCCACTTCTCCAGGAAGTATTTTAACATCATGCAATCATTTACTATTCTTGCGAGGTAGTTGGCAGTTTCTCTAATGGCGATCTTGATTATTTTGCCATGGATTTGGCCCCAACCTGGCGCTTTCTTGGCTTTGAGGCCTTGATAATGTCTTCCTCTGTAACTTTCGTATCTTCTTCTTCGTTTCCTTTTGCTAGAAGGGCCTGTCTTCTTGTTTCTGCGTGCGCTTCTTCCTCTTCTTCTTCTTTGTCTTCTGGGAACATTCTTTGCAACATGCCAGCGTCTCTTCCATTGTGTCTGTGTGTCCGTCCTCCGTGTTTAGTGTCGCTCTTATTTCTTTCATTCGTATTTTATCTGCGGCCAACTTGTACGTAGTGCCCCACGGATCTTTGCTTAGGTCGTTTCTGACGAAGTTGTTCCAGTCGTTAGTTCGGGTATTTAGGATTTCTCTCTGTACTGATCTTTGCTTTCTATGTATCTTGTTTGGTGTTCTCTTCTTTCCTCAGGTGTTCTTGCCTTCTGCGCTCTCCTTCTTGCTGCTAGGGTTTCTTTTCGTTTTTTTTTTCTATTTGCACCACGATGGCTTATTTTGGAAGCGCTTTCTCTTCGTTAATGTTGTTTCGCATATGTTTTGAATGCCCGTTGTTAGACTTTCTATTCTTTCGTCTACATGTTGTTCCGTAGGTCTCCACGGCTCTCTCTCCAGCTTATTCATCAAAATTTCAGTTTTCACCCTAAGCTCCTCCGTGTTTATGTCCGTCAGGTTGTACCTTGGCCTCTCTTCGTTTACTTCGTTCCTTCTTGGCGTTTCTGTTTCTGGTTGAAATATGATTAGATTGTGGTCGCTTACTGTCTCGTTTTCATGCACCTTCCATTTCCTTACTTTGTTTAGAGTTGCGGTATTTGTTAGCGTTATGTCTATGTTACTTTTCCCATTTATTGCATGGAAGGTGTATGGTTGGTTTGGTTCGTTTATTACGTGCAGGTTGTTTGCATTTGCAAAGTCGATTACTTCCTCGCTTCTGTCATCCTACACGTTAGCGTACCATAGTGGATCTTGGGCGTTGAAATCCCCTCCTATTATCAGCAGCTGTGCTGTTCTGGTGGCTTCTTCCAGCTTGTTCAGGTGTTCTTCCAATTCCTGGCTTGGGAGACAGTAGATGCTCACTCTTCTGTATTCCTTGTTTCTGGTTGAGATGGTGGCAGTGGCCACGTGTTTGTCTGTGCGAATTTCATTTTTGAGTATGTCCAACATGTGAATTTTGAATATCACAAATCTTTGATTCTTAAATCAGTTCGATTCAAATTGTATTCTTTTAGTTGTTGGAAATAGTGAAAAATGCATTTGATTGGTATTCGCCACAAGTGGTTTTGTTAAGAACGAAAGTATTGAAAACATTTTTGCCATAGTGTCACAACGAAGTTTGTATCAATGACACTTATTGTGCTTTTAAGATAGTTTTTTAAAGTTCCGACAGGAAGGGGGTGCCCGTTCTTCATATCTTCCATATACAATAAGAGTTGTTGTTCGAAAGACTGTACTGTACTACCTCTACCTTTTAGCCTCTTATTCAGATGGTTTCTATGTGACTTGATATTAAAGGTAAAATAAGTTTTTTAGCCATTCGTCATCACGTAACTCTGAATATTACCAAAATTTTTTTGAACTAAAAATGCCTTGATATGCTCGAAACATGTTTCAGAACTGCCCCTCTGGACAACCTACAAACTTTATTGTGCAAAAGAAGATCGGAATATTGACCAGGGGGCAGAGCAAAGCATAGTTTAATTTTAAAATGTACAATATTTCACATGTTTTTTTATATTTTTATACCAAATTTTTTAGACATTTTCCTACAATACGTGCAATTATTAATCGTTGATTAACATACGAGTTAGTTACAATATTTTTCCGTCGATCGTATATTATTAATATGAAGAAAATCTAATTTTATTCCATGAAAAGAATTTGACACTCAAAGTTTTGACATTAATGGTATCTTTGATTACCTATACCAAAATCATCTATTAATAAAAAAAATCATTAATTAATAGGGGTTATTAATAAACTATTTTTAAGAATCGTTCATTAATAAAAAATTATTCATTAATAAGGGTCATTACTAGAAGATTACATTAATGAAACCCGTAAATAAACGATCAACGAAAATATAAATTAAATGGTGAGCATCTAATACTTTAAAATCATTATTTTGCATCACACGAAATTTAGCTTGCCGTAATATGCATTATGTCACTGCCGGTAGCTGAAGAACCTTATGCAAGCATTCAAACATAGAATATCATAAAGGATAAATGCGACCACGAAGACACAGATTAAACATAAAAGGTCGCTAATGTCCAGAATTAGCGGATATGATGCAAGGCAATTACAGTTTTATTATTAGGATTATTTTAATGTAAAGATTGTAGCACTACATGGACAGCTAATGCTAGAGGTTATTTTGTTTAAGCAAATAAAAGTTCTAGCGGCTTTAATATCATTTTATAGCATGGCATCAAAGCGAAAGATCTTTAATCAATGTTTACTAGTTGACATTGACATTTACGCATTAATAGTAATTGCAGCTAACTACTGTCATAGGTTTAACACATAATTACTTCTTCTAGTTTATATAGGCTTTTAAATTTTTTGTAGACCAATCATTGCTGTATGGCAGTATGACATTGACGTGTTTAATTTTAAATCATGAGCTACAGCCTAATCGAACAGAGCGGTTTTCAGCAATTTGATATTATGTAGAGCGAACAACGAAAATTGAAGGCTTTTCTTCTTGAGTCTACATCCAACGTATTGTGCATCCAACAAATTCTTCAATAACTTAAAAATATACATTCGGGACCGAGTTTCAAACTCCTCGACAGCCCAGCAGTATACCATTGCACTATTGTGTCGGCGTAGTGAAGCGACTGCTTAACGGCTATTACCGATAACCCAAATACGAATACTCTTTGAATATTCTTCGAATTAATATTCTACACAAACTGGCGCAGAAATAATCCTAATAGGTTATGTAGTTCTCGATATAAAATGTGAACATCCATCTGGCTGCATATACTTCGTTTTTATTAATTTTCCGACTTTCCTTTAACGCCAAAGCCGTTGCTATCTTCACATAAACTAGTCAGTTTCGTGAAACCTTTCATGTAATTTTAGGTTGGTTGGGATTGATTGAGCGGTTGCGACAAAAATTGTAAATTAGTAGAAGTGGTCGAGGTCGAAAGTAATATTTCCGTAAGATTCTTCTTCTTCTTCTTATTCTTATTTGATAGGCAAATTGCCTGTTTTATTCTGGGTATGGGTGTAAGCCTATTCCTGCGATGTGGATTGCCAGCTATCCCTCCATCTCTTGTGTGGTCGTCCAGGGAGTCTTCTGCCTGGAGGGATTTCGTTTCTAACTATCTTAACCAGTCTATCCTCCGTCATTCTATTTATGTGTTCGTTCCACTGTCTTCTGCGGTTTCTCGTCCACCGAACTATGTCGTCAATTTCGTATTTTTCTCTTATTTCTACGTTTCTCTTCCTGTCATGTAGTGTGTAGCCTGTGATCATTCTCAAAGTTTTCATTTCAGCCGTTCTCAGTTGTCTTTTGGACGTTGCCGTATCAGCTCTTGATTCTGCTCCGTATGTCATTACGGGTCTAAGGCAGGTCTTATATATGCGGGTTTTGCAATGGGTGCTAATGTTCTTATTCCGCCATATTACGTTCTTTAGGCATCCGGATATTGCCGCCGCTTTATTGACTTGTTGTCGTACTTCGTCTTTAAGATCGCCATAGCTCGAGATTTTACAGCCTAGGTAGTCGAAAAACATGATCTGTTCTATAGGACTGTCGTCGATTGTTATTTTACAACGTAATGGTTCCTTGGCTATAACCATACATTTAGTTATGGTTTTAGAGATGGTCATGTTGTATTTTTCGGCTTTGATCTTGAATGCGTATAGTAGGCGTTGTAAGTCGTCTTCTGACTCCGCGATGAGGGCGGCGTCGTCCGTGTAGCAAATGATGTTGACCCGGTGGTTTCCTAGACGAAAGCCAATATCTTTTTCTTTGACTGCGTCTATGATCTTGTCCATAACAGTATTAAAGAGAAGCGGACTGAGGCTATCTCCTTGGCGTATACCTATAGTGGTTTTTATTTCTTTTGTCAGTTTGTTGTTAGTTCTTATTTTGGTGGAGTTGTTGGTGTTGAGATCTTGGATTATTTTTATATAGTCTTGGGAAACGTTCTTTTCTTGCAATATTTGTAGGACGTCATTTAAGCGAATTTGGTCGAATGCCTTGGTGAGGTCGACAAAACATATGAAGGCCGGTGCGTTATATTCCAGCGATTTTTCGGCTATTTGGCGTAGGGCGAAGATGGCGTCTACGGTCGACCTATTTTTTCTAAAGCCCTGTTGTTCTTCATTCATAGGGAGAGTGGAACTGATTTCATCTGCCAGTATGCTGGTCATTAACTTCATAATTGTGCTTAGCAGCGTTATTCCTATGTAATTGGAGGGATCTTTCTTGTCTCCTTTTTTAGTTACTGGAATGGTGACGCTGTTCTTCCATTCTTTAGGGACTCTTCCTTGCATTATTATCATGTTAAAG
Organism: Agriotes lineatus; assembly: GCA_940337035.1. NCBI lineage: Eukaryota > Metazoa > Arthropoda > Insecta > Coleoptera > Elateridae > Agriotes > Agriotes lineatus. Next base: position 172,569 of record CALNHX010000989.1, on the reverse strand, counting down.
AGTTTTGTCAGTTCTTTAATTAAATGGTCTCCGCCGTATTTAATAAATTCGTTATGTACTCCGTCCTCGTTCGGTGTTTTTCTGTTTTTTAGTTTCACTACCGCGTTTTTTACTTGGTCTTCAGTTATCGTAGGGGGTAGGTCATTCCTTTCTCTAACTTCTTCCTCTGTATCATCTTCCATTTCTATAGTTGTTTCCCCATTGTGGTTGTACAGTTGTTCAAAGTGACATGTCCATTCTTCTTCGTTTATTGTTTTCAAATCTATATTTTCATTAATTGGCCTTTTTAATGCTCTTAATAGCTTCCATACCCTCTTTTGGGCTCCAAACATATCGTGCTCAATTTCACTGCTGAATCTTCTCCAGTATTCATTTTTTATTTCACGAACTCTGTTATTGACTCGGTTCCTTACTTCTATGTATTTAGCATGTGTTTCACCTGTTTGTTTACTTAGGTGTTGTATGTGTGCTTCTTTCTTTTCCAGTGTTAATTGTTTGACCTCCATAGTGAACCATGGTTTGTTGTTTGGATTGGCGTTTGTTTTTACTGTCCTAGTTCCAACCGCTTCTCGCACAGCGTTATGAATGTTAGTCTTGATTTTGTTCCAACTGTGCTCTATGTTGTCTTCGATGTTAACTGGGTTGGCTATTATCTGATGTTGGAGCCGGCTCTGGTACAGTCTTCGTGTACTTTCTTGATCTAGTGATTCGATGTTGTATTTTTCGATTTTCTGCACTGGTTGCTTTTTTGTTGGTGTTGCAACCAATCTTAGTTTGCAAAGGATAAGGTTGTGGTCGGAACCAACGTTTGCTGAGGTTAGGGTTCGTACGTCTATAATTTGGTTCGGTAGAATGTTTCTATTTGTAATGATATAATCAATGATGGATTTGTTATTCCTATTATCAGTGAAGGTATACTTGTACTGCGACTTATGGGGGAAAAAGGTGTTGTTGATACGGAGTTCGTTGTGCGTACAGAGTTCGACTAGCATTTCTCCTCGTGCGTTGAGCGTTTCCTCGTTGAAAATTTGTTTTACACCCTGTATTGGATCATTGCCCACTCTGGCGTTTAGGTCTCCTAGTATGATCAGTCTTTCTTGTTGAGGTATTTTATCTATCTGTATTTGGAGTTCGTCGTAGAATTCAGTGGCTAATTGCTCTGGTTTGCTGGAATCTGGTGCATATACTGATATTATGTGGAAGGGTTTATTTCCAAGTATGAGTGAGGTTCTCAGTAAGATTCACTAAGATAAAATATAGTGGTAAATATAGTTTAGCAATTTTTATACCCAAAATAATAACCAAACCATGCCGTTTAGAATTTAAATCAACTTAAATACCTTCAAGCTCCTAATTAGAACTAATAATACGTAGAAATCTTTAAGACTGTAATGGAATTGTAAAATTGTTCTTAACAACTCGGGAGCCATGAAATGAACTGCAACCAACCCTCTGGTCTGGTTAATTAATTTCTTAACATCATTCTGCAATGCCACGAAGGTAGCTCGTAGTCGGTCAGAGTTCGTAGATATCTGAAGTGATTACTTAAATTTATGGTACAAAGTAAATAACATCTGCCATCTAATTCAATGTATTTACAATAAAAATAAACGAAAAATGTTGCTCTTTGGTGATCTCGAACGCTAGCGGGGCAACAACACACGGGTAGCTTTCAGAGTTTTTTAAATCTGCCTTCCCAGCTGTGCGCTGACTTCAATTCGCTTACAAACACGATCAGCTGGAAACATATGTTTTTAGTGTACGTTAACTGTTACCTTAAAGGTGTGCAAATCTGAGTGTTTGGAAGATGAGGGAGTCAAGAAAGTGATGTGGGCGCCTTTCCACGAGCTTCGGTTGGAAGCCCGAAATTTGGGCTGCTTACTTTACGGGCTTGGAAGATGATTTCGCAACGTGAATTTTGGGCTCAATAGGCGCTAGGATTCGTGCAGCTGGCGGTGCCAACAGCTGGCTCGAGTAGCTTACCTTTGCTCAGGTAAGATTCACGAGGTTTCTTAGAGTGGTTTTTGACGAGTTTTATGCTCCGCGGTCGTGCTTTGCGCCGCTGAAATTTGTTACTTCTACTTACGTTTGCTAGAGCCTGGCGCTGCGTGTTTTAGTTAGGACTTCGGCGACCACTTCGACGGCTGGCGGGTAGTCCCTAGAACTGCATTATTGCTTGCACAGACAGTGTCTAACGGTTGTCAACCCTTGGCGGGCTAAGACTGACAGGCAAGCCTAATTATCGATCTAAACCAATACGAATTCGGAAAGCAGGCTAAGAAGTATTTAATTGGCTGAGGACAATTTCGTTCAAACCTTTCATCACGGCCTTTTGTGCGTCTTTGACATAAACGTGCAAATATCTAGGCCCGACAACACGATCTTCCGTGCGCCTTTAATCTGGACTTGAAGGTATCAATGGAAAGATCTCTAAACCCGTCAATACAATCTTTCGTGTGCCTTTAAATTTGAGATTCAGGCGTTAGGTATTAGGGGATCACTTTCAAACTCATCAATAGGATCTTCCGTGCGTCTTTGAGCTGAACGTAAAGGTATTTCTGGACGAAGGAGATGCTAAAGACAGTTCGACTGTTCAGTCGCATGACGAACAGTCTTTTAATAATTCAGGTGAAACGTCTTGATTGCGTTACTGTCGGAATGCAGCAAGTTGTTTTTATAAATATAATATTGCAGTATTGTATTTCAACCTACACAGCGAAGAAAGCAAAACTGTGTCAAGCCGTAACAGTCGTGCTAACATCAGATTAGCCTACCATAAGTTTATATTTGCAACAGTGTATAAGCTTTTTACTAAGTTTGAAAAATAGTTTAATTTGAACTGTGTCTGAATTCACTTTGATAATCACTTTCCGAGCTATCATATTGAATGTGAGGCTACGCTCTATTGATTATCAATCATTATCATCTTGCTCTCTGAGTAAGACTTGTGCAATAGTATTTGTGCACTCGGAAGCAGGATAAATCAGCGACTCAAGTATACGATGCTACTACAGCAACGGCTGCAACATATGTCGCTATCCTTATCATACAATGCTTCATCAGAAAATATCCTCTTCGAAAGTAGTATCGTCAACTGCATTCAATGCATCCGTTCAATTAATGGTTACCACAGCAAGTCAACACGAAGCAACTTTTGTGTAAACCGATAACCTATGCCCCACAAGTGCAACTAACAGTCGCCAGCAGCCGCGAAGTTACTGGTCCTTTCCAGGAGCAAAATGTAAAATTGTGGTCTCATGTAAAATTTCAGAAATATCGGGCTACTTTTATGAAACCATGTCAACACAAAAGTACTTCAGCTAGTACACACGGTTTTATAAAAGTAAGCAAATATTTCTTAAAGTTTGCATGCGACCATAATTTTACATTTTGAACAACCTTGCTTGACGATATTTTCATATATTTGAAACAGAAAAGCTGCTTTACCTGAAAAAAATATGTTTTTTACATACCGCTCGTGAGGGCTGATGAAGACCAATTCAACATTTTAGTATTAAGATTTTCGACACAATTAATCAAAGAATCGCTGCTAATTTTTTCGCTTTTTATAGATGCACCTCTAACTTCTTTCTAATTTGAAATTTCACGTTTTTGTCCATTTAACTTCCGTTACGATGGGCTGTAAGAAAAGGTTCCGGCTTTAATATGCTCAGCAAGAAGGGCGACCTTACGACCTTAAAAGCTACGATCCGGTAAACGTGACGCGGATGTTAAATATTGAAGCGCTACCACTTTTGTTGGTAAACCCGTTCACTCTAAAAGTGAAATCATTACACAAACGTGAAAACTTAATGACTTTAAAATTTATTGACAGGAACAAAGTTTACTTACAATAATGACAACATCAATCGTGAATTCAACAACAAAATTTACTACGGCGATATTCCTTCAAAGTTCATTAAAAGCGAAACATAAAATTTTAAACTAGGTGCGCATCATGCGGTAGCCTAAATTACGCACGCACATCTTCCGAACAGCGTCGCACAAAAGGATTTAAAATGCACCCTAAATAACTGGTAAATAACCTGGTTTGAAAAATCCAAGAAAGTCAACATTGATGCTGGTAAAATCAGCAACTGTTGAAAAGCTTGTTTGCGGGCGGCGGGAACAGGCCTTCGAGATGATGGTTATCACAGCCAGGAGTTGAAACGGTAATAATCCTCCAAGGGTAAATAGACGACGACAACAACGTTTAACATGCGAGATCAACACTAGACCTTGGTTAAGGTAGAGTTGGTTCCTGTGGGTAAATAATCCACCGAAGCGGTAATTGGAAGTCTCGCAACCCCACGGTAAAGATCCTTCAACCACAGCTAACTTATTTACACCCCTTCACCTTCACCTCTGACACTCATCTTCACAGGGCAGCAAAAGGTTCCCACGAAACGAAAATAACTCACAACCTCAATGGGCACAAGAATCAACGAAAAGCACACAGTTTATTTTAACTTCTTCAGAGGGCACATAAAGCGACGAAAAGTACACAGTTAATTAAACGAGATATTTCACAGCGCGCCCCAACAGCACGAGCTGCTATTTGGGACCAGAAATCAACCCAGTTCTCGACTCTCCTAAGACGGTAGCGGGGATCAGAATGTCATTGCTCCGGGCAAAAATTCTACAACCAAGTGAAAAGGCGCACGCGCTATTTAGCTTCTTACTCTCTTCAGTTTATAGACAGCGCAGAAAAATTTCAGCATGATGAAATTCTGACTCAGCACTACGCCTAAGACTTCGGTGAAGTTTTCACCTGCATGACCACAAATTTGCAGACAATGCTACTCTAGAGCGGTAATTAAGATACGATAAGCAGATTACGTCATTTCATCAGGTGCAGAAAACATATCTAAATTTAGAACACGCTTATCTGAACTTGAATTAATGATATCAATTGAGCTGGGAAACGCTAATATTTGATACGACCGGAACAAAGTTTTGGATACACCACTAAACTACGAGGGGAACTAGAAAAATTATCTACCTAGCCACGATAGAAACAATTGATAAGCTTCAGCTTGCAATGTCAAACAGTGACAAGTCTTTCATTGTTGCATGAAAAATTTGATTCATATCCGCCAGTAATTTTATATTTTATGGAGTGTTTTGTGTCTAAAAATGAGTCTTTTGAAATTAGAGCATCGAAGTGTAATAAAATTCCTTACAAAGGAAGGCAACAATCCGAAAAAGATTCGCGAACGAATGATTGCGGTGTATGGAGACGATGCTCCGTCACACTTCACAATTAAATTTTGATCAAAACAATTTCGGTGGGGACGGGAATCTATAGAAGATGATCCCAGAAGTGGAAGACCTGCAGAAGCGACAAATGTTGAAATGTGCAAGAAAGTGGAAGCCATGGTTCTTGAGGATCGCCGTATAAAATTCTTCACCATTACTACAGCATTGGAAATATCCGAACCTAGCGTTTTGACAATATTGCACGACAAACTGGGCATGAGTAAAGTTTCAGCAAGGTGGGTTCCCAGATTATTGTCTCCTGAACAAAAGCTGAGTAGACAGCAAATTTGTAGAAACAATTTGGAATCTTTGGAAGTGGACCACGACTTCTTAATGCGGATAGTGACTGGTGATGAGACTTGGGTACATCACTGGGACCCTGAGACGAAATTAGAGTCTATGAAATGGGTGCATAAGGGGTCTCCTCCCCCAAAGAAGGCCAGCACGCAATCTTCAGCTGGAAAACTCATGGCAACCATCTTTTGAGACATGCAAGGTATTCTTTTGATTGAATATATGCCTAAAGGCTCTACAATCACTGCAGAGGTTTATGGTAACACCTTCAAAAATCTGCGTACAGCTATTGTCAAAGAACGTCCAAATTTATCACAAGGTGAATCGCTCATTCTTCATGACAACGCGACCGTGCATAAGGCCGCCAAAATCAAACCAATTCTGCAGGAATGCCGCTTTATTGATCTAAACCATCCACCTTATAGTCCGGATCTCGCACCGTCCGACTTCTATCTATTCAGAAACCTAAAAAAGAATCTCAGAGGGCGTCGTTTTGAAACAGATGAGCATTTGAAGGAGGCAGTCAAGGACTATTTTGAGACCCAAGAAGAATCTTTTTTTTCAACGGGCATTAACCCTTTGAAGGACAAATGGCATAAGTGCGTTGAAGTTGGGGGCGATTATATTGAAAAATAAAATTATTTAAAAAACCGTATGTAATTCGTTTCATAGTTAGGTAGATAACTTTTCTAGTTCCCCTCGTATTAATTTAGGCTTAAGTTATGCGGGAAAAAATACTACAATCTGAGTTACAAATGCGGGAAAAGCAAGAAAGTGCTAAATTTAAAAAAAATCCTCTCACAACATATATGTTTAGCCCTGAATCAAGCTATCCCGGCTAGTGGGTCAGTCGAGACTTTGGGTCGGTTCGTTCGATGATGAATTGGGGCTAGATAAAGTTTAAAAGATTATTTCCGTGGATTCTTTACTTGAATTCGTTATTGTTGTTGCCCAGAATCTAAGACAAGGAAAATCGTTTCTTTGGGCAGGTATATGTGACAGCATTCTCCAATGTGGCTTACCTTTGATGATATTTTACTCTGTCTGTTAACTGCTTTATAATTCTTAACATAGGAAAAATACAGTTAAACGAACGCGAAATATTCCATAGAAAGTATCTTAAAAAGGTATCCTGAGAGGCGTCGCCATATTACAAACCAACTATACAAGCTACTCAACCAATAGTTGTTGGTTAAAACACAAAAGCTCTGATGGAGCTAATTATTTAATTACAGCTTAGCGTGCGAGGCGCCACAGTTTCATTTTTAGCGGTACCGAAACACTTAGCAAGGTAAGTCACATATATTACACATCGAGGTGGAAAGTATTTCATTACTGTCGAGAGATTAAGTACTCGCTTTCCTACTGCTTTGAAGGTTAGAAACGTACCTATTATTAACCGATTGTAAGTAATTAATATTACAGTTACCGTAAATAGCTGGTAGATAGTGTTGATGATGATGGAACGTTCGCCCTTAGAGAGCGTCGGGGCACAGCCTAGGGAAAAATAAAGCTGCCTCTCGGATATGGGATTCAACTCAGAAGCTGCCACGATGGCGACTTGGAATAGTAGCAATTTTGTTTCGGGGGGTGTACGGTAGAGTAGGAGATAAAGTAGCCGTGAGATCCATTGAATGTGATACGAACGATGTATTACGAAGAATGCAACACTGCCAAATACACTCTATGAAATCGTAATTTATTGGGGAAACCTCATTTTGTAGACCTTAATCAAATTAGAAGTAACTTACTTTATTTAACGGTACAAGATTCTTGCTTTACCCAACCACTCTCCCGCACAGAACACTGAGACTCGCTCAAACAAGTACCCATGCTGAATTTTAGATGGTCGAGCTGTTTATGCGGTAGTTTAGGTTTCGGGAGCCACAAGCGAGCTTAAATAGTAAACTCCGACTAAATATTGCAAAACTAAATTTGCAGTTCGTCGGCTTCGTTATTATTTGTGCTGAACGTAATGGCACAGGTAAGTCCTCAAGAAATGTGCGGACGCTAGCGACCTAAATAAACAATGCCCTGTTGTGAGCTGTATCAAATATGTATACGTGTACACGTTAGAAACGAAAATCAGGGTCTGGAAATGGGTGAAGTGAATGCCTGATGATTTTGTTTCGATGACGATGTATTACGAAGAATGCAACATTGCCAAATATGCTTCAAGAAAGCGTAATTTATTAGGGAAACTTTCTTTTGTAGACCTTAATCAAATTAGAAGTAACTTACTTCATTTAACGGTACAAGATTCTTGCTTTACCCAACCACTCTCCCGCACAGAACACTGCGACTCGCTCATACAAGTACCCGTGCTGAATTTTAGATGGTCGAGCTGTTTATGCGGTAGTTTAGGGTTCGGGAGCCACAAGCGAGCTTAAATAGTAAACTCCGACTAAATATCGCAACACGAAATTTGCAGTTCGCCGGCTTCGTTATTATTTGTGCTGAACGTAATGGCACAGGTAAGTCCTCAAGAAATGTGCGGACGCTAGCGACCTAAATAAACAATGCCCTGTTGTGAGCTGTATCAAATATAAGTGTACACGTTAGAAACGAAAATCAGGGTCTGGAAATGGGTGAAGTGAATGCCTGATGATTTTGTTTCGTTGACATGATGACCAAGTTAAAACCCAAGATTTGATGTTCTTATGCATTGAAAATCGGAAATTAGTTTTCGAGTAGCACGGATACCTGGATGAGCTAGCAAATTGATGATTTAAAGAGCACGTCGTCAGACACGACTAATAACAGACGACGAAGCGAAATTCTTGTCAATGAATGGTCGAAGGGAACCGTATGGAATTATGAAGCCAAATAGGTGAGATGTTTGAAGTTTTCAAATAAAGAAAAGAGAAGTTAGGCTTTGTTATAACCCTTGCAAATTCAGAATCGTGTTGTGCTACAACTAACGCATCAAAATTGATATTATTTGGAAAATTGATCTATGGAACTCAAGTTACGGCATCAACTGGAATGTTATCGCATTTTTTAATCTATTTAATAGCAGTAGAGAATACGAGGCCTCGGGCATGCTTCGGTCTCCGGCTGGCACGCGGCGCTGTACTTTTTCCGGGGACAACAGTAATAAATGTACGACTGGGCATATGAGTTGTCCCACCAAGCTCGCCATGCGAAGTGAATTCCTAGTATTGCATTTAAAACCCGTCACCGAATGTCTCTAGCTATTTGGAACGTGAGGGGCAAACTTCATATTCTCGAGAAAGAGCTTAATAATGCAGATATCGCCATAGCAGGCATATCGGAAACGCACTACAAGAATTCAGGCCATTTCTTAGCAAACGGAAACTTTCTGTATTTGTCTGGAAATAATACAACACGTCGCAATGGGATCGGTTTTTGGATAGTCAAACAGCTAACATCAGTTATTCTAGGATATAAATTCTATAGTGATCGAATAATTTCTCTTCGTATGAATGATAAACCAAACGTCATCAACATCATTCATATCCAGACCCCTACATCAGACGCCGATAACGAAGAAATATAAAACTTATATGCTGATCTGGAAACAGTTAATATCTTCGTACTGTAGTAGGTAAGTTTGGCCTCGGCGTAAGAAATAAGAGAAGAAAGAGGTTGATCCAGCTTTGTCAATACAACGAATTTAGGCTTATTAATACAAGATTCTCACCCCCGCCGCCTATACACATAGACCCCCCCAGATGGCAAAGTTCGTAATTAAATTGATTACATTTTCGTTATACTCGAAGGCGAACCTCAATAACTTGTTGCAAGACACTACCTGGATCTGATTGTGGCTCACACCATCAACTTCTGGTTTGTAAATTCGGAATAAAACTGAAATATTTTAGAAAACAAGGACAGAAGTCCATAACTCACATAGCAAATCCTTTAGCATTTCAAGAAAAGCTGAAGCAAAATATTAGGCATTACAATAGCAACATCTGAAAACACTAATTTTCTTTGGCATTCGCTAAAAAGGAACATTCTGAATGGGACTAAAAATAATCAACACAAATAACAATGTGTTCCTAAGAAGCCCTGGATGAGTGCCGTTACGTTTGGATCTAATATAGAGAGATATGTAAAAACGTCATTTAATTAAAACCTCAGAGTTAGTGAAGGTAATCGACTATCGCGGGAGATTCATTCTCCTACAGAAGAGGCAAGAACAATTACATCGAGAAAATGTGCAAAACTATGGAAAGTCATGTTGATCACAACAACAGCCGAGATCTCTTAAAAAAAGTAAGATTAATCACTGGTAAATTCAAGACTAAAAGCTGGATGGTTAGAAATTCAAGTGGTAACACAGTAAATAACATCGAGGAAGTGCTGATCGTATGGAGAGATTACTGTGAGAAGCTGTATATGGATGACCATACTCCATCACCCCCAAACATTGATTGGGAACCTGAACCACCAATAATGTTTACTGAATTAGAATCTGCTGTTCGCAGGTTAAAACATTATAAAGCGGCTGGTTGCAATCTCGCACCTGCTGATGGGAGTTCCGAAACACCTTGTGATCCTCATTAAAGACATATATTGTAAGGGTCGGGTACGTATGAACATTGTATTTAGGTTATTCTCATGAAAGACCTTAAGGGACTCGTATTTTAATAGCGAGATGTAAGGAATCATTGGTAGTTATGGCTAAACAATTATAGATCTTAAACGACAGCTTTCGTGTGTTTTAAATAAGGTGTAAGCCGACATCTTTTGCAGCTGTTAGCAATGTAACAGGCTTGGAGTAGTAACATGATATTTTGACACATGGCATAACAAGAGCCAAAAGCTATGTTAAATTATGACAGGTGATTTTAGACGAAGTTGGAACGAAACGGTCGGCGGTCGAAACAAACAACCCCAAAACAGAGCTAATTTGGTTTAAAATATATTGGGCTGTTATTCAACCAAAGGAATACGTGTTGAGGGTAGTTTCGAAAACGCAGTGGGAAACTCCAATTTAAAACTTGATTGAAAAAGGATTAAGCAGTCGTAGGGTTTACTAATAATTAGCGTAACGCCGCTCTGCCAACGAAACATTGGTTGCCCACTCTGCGATTCGGAATGGAGGGGTTTTAAATTTGTATAAAACACATTTGAATAGTACTACGAAAAAAGAAAGCCAAGTCTGGTGCATGTGGCAGCTCATCGAGTAATGCGTAGAACTGCTTAACAGAGAGGAACTTGTTAACCCTTACTTTACTAGGTGCAGCACAGTCCGACACAGCAGGGAAACCTGTTAGTACGATTGTGTGCCTCTCTTTTACTTCACTAGGTGTAACAAAGTCCGGCACCGCAGAGAAACCTGTTAGTACGACTGTGTACTCGCCGATTCTTTGCCTCTCTAGTACTTTACTAGATGCAACACAGTCCAACACCGCAGGAAAACCTATTAGCACGACTGTGTGCACACCGACTCTTTGCCTCTCTTTTACTTCACTAGGTGTAACACAGTCTGACACCGCAGGGAAATATATTACTACGACTGTGTGCTCACCGACCATTTGTCTCACTGTACTTCTCTAAGCAGTTCGCAGCCCATACCACAGTGACCTCACTGTTAGCCAGATTATAAACCGCCTTTCCTATCTTACTGTTGTTTCTGCCACAAGAGGCATCAGACGAACACCCAGCCTTTGTTGTTGCTAGACGAGACACTGACAACCGTCTGACGTCATTATAGTTTTTAAAACACCACCTGCTCGTAATAAAAAATATTAGATCTCCACATGACGTTGTTTCTTTTCGATGTGAGAAGCAAAAGTCTCCAGCCTCTATACGAACTGAGCAAGGTTTCTCTAAGTACTGATATCTAGAGTAACCGTCTGTAACTGAGCCGAGGCGCGCCATAACATCCAGAAAACATACAACATAGGTACATTCATAAATTAAAGTCGAACAGAGTGTGCACAGTTACAATATAAGGATAACTCTGGAAAAATAAGAATCAATAAGAGCCTTTCAACTACATGTAGGCTATATCAAGGGTTTATACAGGGTTGTATTTTATCCCATATGTTATATAACACATATAGCGAACATGCTATGTGACTATTATTAGATAACTCGCATGGTGATATAAACATAGGTGGACAAAACATCTCTAGCCTCAGATTTGCTAATGACACTACTCTCAACGCTGCTAGTAAGGAAGAAATCACGGAACTCCAAGACAGACTCCAACAAATTCGTTCACAATATGGCCTTACTATTAATTACGACCAAACAAAAATTATGATTATTGAGGGAAAACAGGCGGAGCAAATGTTCACACTATTGCACAATGCCAGGTTGTCAGACAGATCATATAATTATGGTTTTTGATCGATAACACAGGAGATTGTATGCATGAAATCAAGCGAAACGTACAATTAGCACGTACTGCCATGACACAACTAAGGAAAATGTAGAAAGACCGAAATATAACAAAGAACACAAAGATAAGACTGGTAAATTATTGTAAAGTAAACACTGTCTTCCTCATAAAAATTAACATATATTGTACATACGCTACATGTTTTGGCTTATATATTAAACCATCTTCAGGCTAATGTCAAAAGTGCACATTAGCCTGAAGATGGTTTAATATATAAGCCGAAACATGTAGCGTATGTACAATATATGTTAATTTTTATGAGGAAGACAGTGTTTACTTTACATTAATTTACTGAATCACCTCATTGTGAGAATGGACCAGATCCTGAATTTGTTTTTTTTTTATAAGACTGGTTATATTTTTCGTCTTTTAAGCGATTGTCAAGCGTTGTGTACTCTCGTATTCTATCTTGTTTCTGGCATACCCAACGTCACAACAACATGGAGAGATTTAACAACCAAAAGCAAGCCCGAGGGAAAGAGACGACGTGGACGTTCCCCCAAACGATAGGCAGACATAACCAAAGATATACTCGGATCCAGCTTCTCAACAGCGGTATATTTATCGAAAGAAAGAGAAAAGGGGTGTACCACTGTTAACAATGCCACTCAAGATACTAAATAGTGTGGATCACCACACATCTGTTAAGATGGCAATGATCATTCTGAGTCTTTGTCTTGTTAATCGTTGAGAGCTAGTACACAATTTAAAGTGTAGTAAAACTAATCGGACGTAAAGAACAGAAAACTTGGTTCCTAATGTAAATTAACTTCACATGCGAATGTCAACATCCGCACTCCGTTTTCGCACGGCTTTCATGTATTGAGAGACGTGCACTCGTGGAGATACATAAACAAATTTAACATTCACAAATACTACATGTACAACAAAATAAAACCTTCAAATAAAATGAGAACACTACGAATACATTAAAATACATACCATTATCGATTTATACTAGTGATAATTGTTTTGGTAATTACATGAGTGTGAACATTCGCCATTTTCTTTTGCTCCTTTCGGACACTTTCGCAAATATTATTTCATGCTTTGTGCTGATTGTAGATAGTGTAAATAAACATTGGATTACAGCAATTTATGATTTTTATTTGTCGCTTAATGGAAACAATTATGTGGCTGAAGATTTACACCAACAGCTGCAGGTCTTCTGGTTTGGGTCGTCTCCAACCAATGGAGCTTATGAACAACTCACCCTATCCTGCTCAGGAACTGGTCGAACTATGCTACACCGCACGACACTTCCTGGATCACAGTGTCTTGTTTTCATAAAGAATTAATGAGCAGTAATTTTTAATTTATATAAATTTGTCGTGCAGCAGCCTTGAATAAAATACTTGAAATCATTAACAAAAAAATAAGTACCTAGCTAATAATTTAAGTAAGAAAACACTATACTTCTGAGGGCAGAACACAAGTGGTTTTCACATGTCACCCTACATTTTTTGCAAGACACCGGCTATTAAACTGGAGGAAGAATCTAACCAGATACTGATGTCGGCGTTTATCTTAGGGTGAACTAATAAGGTAGTGTTTGCCAAACCTGTTCTTGCCGCAGTAAATGCGTCGGGAAGCAGTGAAGGACACACGTTTGTCACAAGCTTTACCAGCAATAACCAGTGTGTGAAGCGGTACTAACAATTATGTACAATTAGGGATAAATGTGTGGTAGTAAGATGATACCAATAAAATTACGCAGTTGACATTCAGTGTCAGGAACGAGGAAAGTTTTATTAGCCTCGACCTTTGAACCTTGGGTTCAATACCGTCTGCACAAACAGTGCATCTTAGAAAATCTCATTTAGAGACACAAAGATGCAATTATTAATATTTAATAACAAACCATGTCGGCGCTCAGTGTCCCAATCGCATTCCCTGCTAACGGTATAGATAAACCGCTGACTAAATTTTAAACAGATTTCCTCCGACTAGGCTTCACAATAATTAGTTCCTGCCTACCTTGCGAATTCTCTTTGGCCGAAGTCGTCGCACATATGACGTGATAATGTATATAACATAATCTGATAACATCCATACCACATTGAAATAATCCTTTCAACAGATTACGAAGACTCAGTGGGTTTTAAGGAGCTTGCGAATCAAAGATTACATCGCAAAAACCACTCCATCCCAAGCAAGCACAAAACAGTGTGCCATAGTTTCAATAAAGAGCTTGAACCATTTCATCTTGTTTTCCTTTATTTCATGGAATAGAGTTTACCTGCTTGATTCGTTAAGTGGCCTTGGTCTTTATTAAAAAGCATGGTACTTATCTGCGCACGTAAGTACTCAACTGACCTGGTTTGCGCCCACACATAACTCTTTATAAAAAGGTACCGTTAATTATCCTAATAGTTGCAAATGCAATAACATGCTTGCAATGTCAAGGGATACGACAATAAAGACTTTGCCGTTTTTATATATTTTAAATAAAATTGGGCTACTAATTGGAATAGTATAGTAAAGTAGTAAATGATTCATCATTTTTTATAGGACTTTTTGGAATTTGTCGATTATTTACATATATTCTGACATTGTTATTTGTGATCTAAGCAGGATCAACAGGAAAAATAGAAAAAGACGCAATTTAACGTAACGAGATAAGATTATAGAACACAAGCATCAACTTCTGCTGTTATAATTGTACATCGTAAAGATGTAGTATCGATAAGTCACGTTCTTTTGTGGATCAGGGATTTTTACACTTTTATCTAAGCACTTTCACTTTTCGAGATAGTAATCTTCGTAATTACGATTTTTTTTCGATGTAGGTATAAGCACCGTAAGGAAGTTTTAATGGTTCGAGTATTCTTGCATCTGCAATTATTCGTTATGAATTACGCAAGTCAACCAAGCAAATGACGTACCTACCTACATTGCGTAGGTATCAATTGTGCGAAGAATTCGTCTATATTTTTGAATGAACATTGTTAAAATGTATCTTTTTTAATTGCTTTGTAATAAGTATACGTTGTAAACCTTTTGGAAAAAAATAAAAAATTAATTACTGCAAGATAAAATTACATATTGCTCATGTCTATGAGTCTGAACTGTCTGAAGCGACTTTATTCCTCTTTAGAAAATTAGCAGGAGTTTCTGGTTTCCTTATGGGCGGTGAAACCCAATATTTCTACAATTCTACGAAATGCTTTATTGCAAGTTAGTAGGCAGTTGTTTATAAAATAAAACACATTTAATTTTTAACGTAAACGTTTTTTTTCCCAACCGGTTAGAAAAGTAGGCACTGCTCATCTCATCTGAGGTAAGAAAGTTTGTTTTTCTCACCTAGGTAAGAAAGTAAATCATGCAATTTTTATGAAGAAACTGTACCGCATTTTAGCTGACTGCTGACGCGTGCCGATTCTGACAGCTGGCATATTGATAGTTGACGGATAATTGACTTTATGACTTGTGTTACAGTCTGTTTATACGAGGAATTAGGAATGCATTCTATGAGTGTTCACCTCCTTTTGATGCAGGTAAGTACGAAACCTTAAGTGAGTGGCCCTTCATTCGAAGGAATTAAATTAACATCTCGCGCCTGCGTAATCACGACAGGAGAGGCTAAAAATCACCGTGCCCGCCCGCGCATTATTTTTTAATCCAACCAAAACTGCTTTGACAGTTTGACCTCAGTGGACATAACCTCAAAAAGTATAAATAGTAAAGCGATTTTTTAACGACAAAATTTTTAAGTTTTCAGAGTTACTTATGAATAAAACTGTTTAGAAACATTTTGAGAACAGCATAAAATCGGAAAATATACTGCATATTTTGCAGGATATTGTCACCTTTAACAACTTTAACAGTCTGTTGCATTATTTTTATAGTGCCAAATTTTGCTCCACTGAGGCCGGCTGGGAAAAAAATAGTATTCAAACTTCGTTAAGAAAGTGCTCTTGCATACCTTGCGCAATTACAAACCTCGCCTTCGGCTCGGTTTATAAACTTTGCGCTCGGTATGCAAGACTGCACTTTCTTACCTTGGTTTGAAATATACTATTTCATCCTACATGATTAGAAAATCGAATTTTACCATCTCCATAGAGACGAGAAAGTGTGCGTTTCTAAGGCTAGCCCTGCAAAACAAACCCCAATGGCTAGGCAAGAAAAAAAATCTGGTGTGATACACGCACACAACTTCCTTTTACAGTGATCTTATAATTAGCCAAAAATTTTATTTAAAATGTTTTAAGCATTTGTCAAAAATTTTCAAAAATTACAAATTCTGCAAAAACGGTTCAAAATAGAGCGTTAGTTGAAGAGACAAATTTTCTCTAGAATTTTAAGTTGAATTCAAAAATGTAATAATATACCGGGTGTTCTATTTAAAATAAGAGTTAATAAAAAAAATAGACAAAAAAACAAAAGAAACCCATTTTAGAAGTATTCAACTGGA
The DNA here is from genome assembly GCA_940337035.1 of Agriotes lineatus. Taxonomy (NCBI): domain Eukaryota; kingdom Metazoa; phylum Arthropoda; class Insecta; order Coleoptera; family Elateridae; genus Agriotes; species Agriotes lineatus. The sequence goes on along the minus strand of CALNHX010000989.1, from coordinate 156,220 downwards.
AAATCACCTATCCCACATCAATACACATTCAAAATGTAATAAAAATGTAAAGTTTAAAAAAAATCGTTTGAGCCGTTTTTGAAAAAATCGAAAAAAACTGAAAAATCACAAGAGTAAACACCTACTTCCGGTTATGCGATTTTTTTCAAAAGCTTGCTGTCTCATATACATAGTACACAAAACTTATATATGAAGTTTCAACGCCATACCGCTTTTCGTTTTTGAGATATTTTGTTCACAGACAGACAGACACACAGACAGACAGACAGACACACAGACCAATGAAAAAAAATATGTTTTTTGGGATCAGGGGACTCTAAAACGTGAAGATCTGTTGAAAACTCAATTTCGAATTTTTGAGGTGAATCCAATACTTCCTTTATCGTAAAAGGAAGTAAAAAATCGACGTTTTCCAATAGGAGACGCTGCAATAATCTGTCAAACCAAATATAAAAGAAAATCACGTTTATAATTAACTTGTTTGCTTTAAATAATAGCTATTCCCCTTTTACACAAATATTTGCTCAATAAAACTTAATTTTAGCAATGTATTCGTTATATTTTTAATATACAATAAACATCAGATAGATTTCTGTAGAAGCTTATGTCTAACTACGGGTAGATGGCGCTGCAGTTACAAACGCTATTCGATATGCCGAGATTTGCAAATTGTTTTATTATTGTTGACAGGTCTGTCAATTTCAAAGTAATAACCTGGATGAAAGCTATGTTGAAAAAATTATTGCAGGATGGTGTTGTCGGATGAAAAATAATGTGTAAACCATGGGCGATAAAGTGATTTTCCAGGCTTCAAGAAGTGTCCAGGCTCGCTAAAGCTCGCCTGTCCATTTCTTCTTTCAGCCTGGAAAATAATCACTTTACCGCCTAGGTTTACAATATACTATTATTTCGCTTCGAAATTGACGTACTACATACAATAAAAAATATTGATTTAGAAGAGCTAAACGCTTCCTTTTAAATTTTTAATAACTTTTTCTTATGCATTTTGCGATATCTTAGAAAATAAGAACAGTCTACTCTTGAATGGTTTTAAACTTTTATTCTCCAGTCTGTACTTTAGAATAGTATATTATTTTATACGGAGGAGAAATATGACTTTTCATGGCGCGCCTTAGTTTACCCGCCGAACGGTAGTGAGGCGGGTAATAGAAGGCAAGCCATGAAAAGTCACTTCTCCTCCACATAAAATATGCTATTTTTTCTTCAAACGTTTTAAACTGTGTATTATAAAGCTGTTTTTTGTGTTTTTGATACTCAGCTCTGGGTTTAATTTATGCATACAATAAATGTTTAAGTAGCCGTGATTAATAAATGCGAGTAGTTTCGATTGTTATACAAAAAACGTTTTGGCAGATATAAATTGTTTAGTGTTGCTGTCAGTTGTCACCGGCCAGTTTTTGAAATGCTATCGAGCTTGTCGGTAGAAATTGAGACTGCGGCAAATGAAGCCGTCTTATCTCTTGGACCCACAAAATCAGGCGAGAAATATTGTGCCGCGTACGATCATTTTAAAGAGTGGTGCAATTCAAAGAATGTAACTAAATTTGAAGAAAATGTGCTTCTAGCATATTTCAACACAATGGCTAAGGAGAAAAAATGGAAATCATCGACCATGTGGTCGCGATATTCCATGATCAAATCGCAACTAATAATTAAACATGGAATGGATATAAATAAATATTTAAAGTTACGCGCGTTCTTGAAAAAAGCAAACGAAGGGTACTCTGCAAAAAAATCTAGAATTTTTTCGAAGGAGCAGTTTGAAACTTTTTTATTTGTAGCGGAAGATGATTTGTATTTAGGATTAAAGGTAATACTTACGTTTTAGGTAACTTTAATTTTGTGGTTTAAATATGTAATTTCCTTAGATTGTTTTATTAATTGGAGTAACTGGAGCCTGCAGATGTGATGAAATGTTAAAAATGAAAACTACAGACATAGAGGACATGGGGAATGTTATTTTGATTAAAATTCCTGACAGTAAGACTAGAAAAGTTCGATCGTTCACAATAATTGGAGAAAATTACCTCAAAATTTATCGAAAATATGCAGCGTTAAGACCAAAAGTCATGCCAGAAGTTAGATTCTTTTTAAAATATCAAAGTGGAAAATGCTATAGAAGTGTAATGGGAATACATAGTATTAGCAGTGTTCCTAGAAAGGTTGCAACTTTCTTAAAATTAAGTAATTCAATGGAATACACAGGCCATTGTTTAAGACGTACTTCTGCTACACTATTAATTGATGGAGGAGGTAATATTGAATCGCTAAAGCGTCACGGGGGTTGGAAGTCAAGTAGTGTAGCAGAAGGATATATAGAGGAGTCACTGCGAAATAAAAATGAGAATGCAAGTAAAATATTGAATGAAGTGATAACACCTAGTGTCAGCAAGACAAATTTGATTGAACCATCAACATCTTATTTGATTACAGAAAATTTAACTTCGTCTGCACAGACTTCTGCAGTACAGCATGGTTTTAATTTTCAAAATGCAACATTGACAAATTGCACGTTTAATATTAGTTTGACAAATAAAAATGACGTTTAAATTTATGTTTCATTGTTGCTGTGTTTGTATGTTTGTTTGGTGTGTTATTATTTTAACGTTTTCATAGCAACACTTTTCCCTCCATGGCAGGAAAAGGAAAAGTAAAACTGCCGCCGGCGGAGAAGTTGCATTTCTCCGCAGTTAGCTCAGTCAAATTATGACCTAATTATTTGACGTTTGAAGAAAAAAGTTTTTATGAATCTTATCGGTTGCTGTTCTAAGTTTAGAATACACCAACTTTTTGTAATACTGTCGTTAAGTTATTGATAGAAAAAATTCCCGGTTGAGCTGCGATGTAGGTACGTACAGCCGCGGGCAAAAAACGGGACACTTTTTTTAACTAATTCTCAAAATGCGAAAACAATTGCTGACACTGGCAATTCTAATTAATAAATGTTATCAAAGGTCATTATTAAAATTTGAAAAATGCCGGCACATATTGGAAATACGGATGAAGTCCTGTTTTTTGCCGCCACGTATTTTGAAAATTAGGAAAAGAAATTGTCCCGGTTTTTTTGACCGGGGCTGTAGGTACCGTAAAACCCTACAACTTTGAACGGCTACCTAATTTTGAACAAAATTAAATTTTTGTTTGTAAAATATTTTTTAAAGAATTGTATAGTTTTTTTTATTTTTTGAGTTTATACCACTGAAGTGTCTAATATTAAGTATACGTTGGCACCACTGCTCGGTGATTCACACATGCAAGGTTGAACTAGTTGGTGGTTACCCTGCACATGGTAGAAACGCAATTTTTGGTGGTCGTGAAACTTTTATCTGAATCTAAGTGGTAAGTATTATCAATATCCTTATTAAAACTTATTTTTTAAGTAAGCTATTGCATGCTTATAAAAAGGCCCTATACGATTGAAGCCCATATTAAACAAGTGTTTTGTTATAAATTTACTTCTACAGCCACCATAGTTCTAGGTTAGGTGCCTGCAACTTTGAACGTGTTCAAAGTTGGGATAGTGTTCAAAGTTGAGGCAAAATTATTGAATTTTCATTTAGGAAAAGTCCCTTTATGTTTTAGAAATGAGTTCTAGACGAAAATATGGGTCAAATTACAAGCTCTACTCAGAAGAGACTCTAACTAAGGTTCTTGAAGTTATCGGAGCTGGTACCCTATCCTTGCGACAGGCTTCAAAAAAATACAAAATAAGCTTAGGGACCCTCAGTAATAAATTACATAGGAGACATATGTCAGAAGTAGGACGCCCTAATGCATTTACAACAGAGGAAGAAAATGCATTTGTACGGCATATTCTAAAAGTGGCGGAATGGGGTTACCCCTTTGATATAACGGATATAAGGACGATGGCCAATACTTACTTGACTGGTAGAGGTCGTGTAATTAAAGAATTTAACAACAATTATCCCAACTCAAAATGGGCCAAAGGCTTTATAAAAAGACATCATATTTTACTCAAAAGGAAATGCCAAAATATAAAAAAATCACGTGCCTCCGTGTCCGCACCAGCTGTTGAAGAATATTTTAATAATTTAAGAGAAACTGTAGACGGGATACTGGTGAGTAATTTTTTCAATTACGATGAGACAAACTTGTCCGATGCCCTGGGACCAAAAAATGCATTTTTAAAAGAGGGGTGAAATAGCCGGAAAGGATAAGGGATAATACAAAGACCGCAATTTCTATTATGTTTTGCGGATCGGCTTCTGGAGAAATGTTACCAGCATATGTGGTTTATAAAAGTGAGAATATTTGGTCAACATGGACTGAGGGAGGACCTAAACTGACAAGATTCAATAGGACCAGATCTGGTTGGTTTGATACGGCGACGTTCACAGATTGGTTTGAAACAGTATTTGTTGCTCACGTGAAAAAAATGCCTGGAACGAAAGTCCTTTTGGATGATAATTTATCGAGTGATTTCAATGAAAAGGTTTTGCACTTATGTGAGGATAACGATATAACATTTGTCTGTTTGCCGGCAAATACAACTCCCTTCCTACAGCCCCTGGATGTAGCGTATAATGGGCCGCTAAAAAAGGCTTGGAGAAAAATTTTAGATAATTATAAGCTCCAGTGCCGTAGAAAATGCCAAACACTGGCAAAGGACGAATTTCCACGACTATTGAAAGAATTATATAGGGAAATATATCCGAATGAAGAAGAAAAATCTAAAAATATTGTTTCGGGTTTCGCAAAAACTGGACTGTACCCATTTCGCCCAGAAACAGTTTTAGAAAGACTTCCTAACTACAAAAACATAAATGGAGATGATCAAGATGCAAATCAAGTTCAGGCAGGAGTGTCAGATGCAGTTGAAAAACTTTTAAGAGAAATGAGAGGGGTGGAAAATTTGCCCAAAAGAGGAAGAAAGAAGAAAATTAAGGTACATGCAGGAAAAAGTATAAGTGTAGAGGATTTGGAAAACGAAACATCAGATGAAGATAACTCGGGTCATACAGAAAAAGGCAAAAGAAAAAAAAAAGAAGCAAGAAAGTAGTTGCTATGACTAGTGTCGAGGATTTGGAAGAAGAGGTAGCGGACTCGGTATCGGATGACGAAGAAAATGTCCATTCGCCAAATGAACAACAATATGTTACAAATGAAGATACAGATGAAGACGATAATGACTTTAGAGGTGTTTCTGATCATTTAGAAGAAGATGCAGTGGACCAGGCTGGTGACCAAGCAATTATCTCAGAAACTGATAAGTTTTATATTGTAGGAGTTTCGTGTAAACAAAATAGACTGCAGTTTATTGGAAAAGTTGCAAATATGATCGATAACGATAATGTATTTGTTGAGTTCTTAAGAAGGTCCAAAAAAGTAACAAACAAATTTACTTGGCCTACAATAGTAGATAAAGGAATTGTATCCAACGACCAACTAATAAAGTTTGTAACAGATCCGCTTTTGGACAGGCGTAATTTATTTGTCTTTAAGGACAATGAAATACAAACATTTTTTAACTCTCTCCGTAATATTGAAAAGCCAAGTTTTTTGTTTATTAAAAAAATAAGTTAGTCTCTTTATTTAAAATAAGTTCATATTTCTACTAAAGTGTTCGGTAGAAAAGTTACATTTGATTTTTTATTTACTAAAGTTATACCATGATAATTATCTATAGAAGTTGTTTTTTCTTATATGTATATTTTATTACTCATATGTTTATTTATATTTCAATATATTTTTTCATTTATACATAAATAAACGTATTTCTTTAGTGTTGTTCTAATTTTTTAAGTAAAAATAGTAAAACTGACGTTATTTAACGGTTTTATTTTGAAAAATTTTTTTTTACTTCAGAACGTTTGTCTGTATTATGGAGGTGTTCAGTCTTGGGCTAAAACTTACAACTCAAATAAACGGCCGTTCAAAGTTAGGGAAAACTAACCCTAACTTTGAACACCCACATTTTATTTTTTTTTGTATGAAAAAAATTTTGGCATCGATTTCATTTTGCCGAATTGCTAGCCTTAGGTGTTGCCAGTGATATACTATATTTTCTGTTTTACTTTTAAAAAATTCATAAAGATGTCAAAAAATAACTGAAAAAAGTGTTCAATGTTGTAGGGTTTTACGGTATATCTTTTTTGTAAGTATTTATGTATTACCATTTAGTTTTTAGAGTGATTGGTTATTTTTAATTTTGAAGCTTTCTTTCATAGTTATTGTGGTAATTTTTAACTTCATCTAATTTACAATTACTACATTCTCATGGCTTCAAATTGTGGTTAAGAGCCATTTACATGAACAAGAATTTCTGGTACAGTGACGTTACAAGTTTTCTCTGTCTAACATTCACACGTATTAGAAAGAGACAAACAATGTTTTACAAGTCCGTTCCTACTAGAAAACTTTTACCGGCAAACTGGAACATGCGCTACTTTCTACAAGTTTTCCTTAAAAGTTCCACCTTCGCGCAAGCGCATTTTTCGCAAATCCGTAATACCAACCTGCTCCAATTCGTAAACATAACCTCTTTGTTACGTTAGTAAACACAACTTTGTTAAGTGATTTTAAGTTTTGTTCTTGTCTCAAAGACATATTTATGTTAAAAATGCGGCAGTGGAAAATAAAAGAAATTCAATTACTGATACAATTGTATGAAAACTACGAAAAAAAAACTATGCTAGCCCACAGGATAGAACTATTTTTGAGGTTATGTTTCTATTTAATTTTAAATAGATTGGTATGACTGCATGACAGCCAGCTGCAAGTAAATTTACAAGAAAAACTTGTTCGTGTAAACGGTCTTACAATTTACTTTTAACTGGACTGGTAACGTCACTGTACCAGAAATTCTTGTTCGTGTAAATGGCTCTTTTCCGTTGAAATACATCCAAGTAGAGAAACCTCTTATCAAAAATGTATAAATAAAGAATGATAACTTTTATCCGTAATCAGTGCTGTGTAAATATTATACAACTATATTTTGTGGCATTTCATTGCTTAACTGTATAAAGATAATAAATTGGATCTGTTGCTGGTTGCTGGCGTACGCAGTCGCAGTAGCTTGACAAAACTGGTTGGTAGTTCAGATGTCCTGTCTTGTGCCTTGCGGAGCGATTTAGTCCACGTTGTGTAATTAGCAATGCGGTGAACGAAATCCTAAAAATTGCATCATATTCCAATGAGAATAAGAACCGCAAGTGTATTCTCCATTCGTGATCACGTATTTAGCTGTGAAATTATTGAGAAAGTATTATTAACTTAACTTAACCTAAAAATATGGCAGAATTGACGGAGAGAATTTTGCTGCATTTATCTAAGAATAATGAAATAAATACCCTGGAATTGGCAAAAATATTCAGTGAAGACCACCAAAAAGTAATAGGCGCTTTAAAAAGCATACAAGCCACCGGCGACTTAATTGTTGCTGAACCACAAAGTCAAAAACATTTTGAATTGACCGAAGAAGGGAACCTAGTTGTTAACGAAGGTACAGTTCACTAAAGAAATATAACACTTTACTTGCTCATTTATAAATTTTTAGGAAGTCATGAAGCTGTTGTGTATAATGCTGTCCCAGAAAGTGGAATTCCTCAGGCAGAGCTGATGAAATTACCAAATGGCAAAGTAGGGTTTAGTAAAGCAATGTCTGCTGGTTGGATTTTAGTAGATAAGAGCAGTGACAAACCATTGGTAAAACGTAAAGTTCCTGAAATTGTGGATACTGTTCAAATACATCTAAAAGATATCGCTAGTGGAGATGTTTCGCAATTAACGGATAATTTAAAACAAGAGTATAAAAAAAGAAAATTACTCCAGGAAGTTGTAGTTAAAAGTTTTTTGTTAAAGAAAGGACCAGAATTCAGTCTTTCACTAACAAAGCTGGAGACCGATTTGACATCAGAAATGTTGACTAGTGGAAGTTGGAAAACTTTGAAATTCAAAGATTATAATTTAGATGCACTAGGTGCACCACCAGATTGTGGTGTTTTACATCCACTTCTAAAAGTACGTGCCGAATTTCGACAAATTTTTTTGGAAATGGGTTTTACAGAAATGCCAACGAATAATTATATTGAAAGTTCTTTCTGGAATTTTGATGCGCTTTTTCAACCTCAGCAACATCCTGCTAGGGATGCGCATGATACATTCTTTATTGCCGATCCGAAAACTTCAACTAATTTTCCTATGGCTTACTTGGAGAAGGTAAAAAGGGTTCATAGTAAAGGTGGTTATGGCTCTCAAGGGTAAGTCTTGAGCAAACATTAATATTTGTGGTTTATACATTTTTTTACACAGGTACGGCTATGATTGGAAAATTGAAGAAGCATCCAAAAATCTGCTGCGAACTCACACCACTGCTGTAAGTGCAAGAATGTTGTACAAACTGGCTCGCGAAAAAGAATTTAAACCTGTAAAATACTTCAGTATCGATCGTGTTTATCGCAATGAAACTTTAGATGCTACCCATTTGGCCGAGTTTCATCAGATTGAAGGAGTTATTGGCGATCATAATCTAACTTTGGGTAACTTGATAGGCATTATAAGTGAATTCTTCAAAAAAATGGGGATTACTGAGCTAGAATTTAAACCAGCATATAATCCATACACTGAACCCAGTATGGAGATTTTCTGTTTCCATAAAGGTTTAGGTAAATGGATTGAAATTGGAAATTCAGGAGTGTTCAGACCGGAAATGATATTACCTATGGGTTTACCGGAAGATGTTAGCGTACTCGGATTTGGCCTTTCACTGGAAAGACCAACTATGATTAAGTATGGTTACAATAATATTCGCGATTTGGTGGGTCCAAGAGTAGATTTACAAATGGCACGTGATGCTCCCATTTGTAGGCTAGACAAGTAGTACCAATAATCGTTAAGTAATGAAAAGTGAATGCCTGTTTGTTGTGGTTGAATTGTGTAAATTTATTTATTATTTTTCACTTATTAATATTTTAAAGTAATTTAGATAGAATCAAAAACCTTCACATTTTTTCCTGAAAAATCATATTTTACTGTTTATCTGGATTGTGATGAATATACTTGCTTGTTATAAAAACTGCCTCTGAAAAATTAAAATGATATAATACACATACATGCTTTTTATTTGTTGTAGCTCATTTGTCGTTTAAAGATGAGTATGTAGCTAACTGTTATGTTATGATAAATATGTACAAATTTCTCTTCGCAAATCATTGAAAGGGCGAACATCACAGCCAAATAGTGTGTTTGTCCTAATGCTTTCGAGCCGCAATGTAACTACTTTTGATAGTTCAATGGATTAAGGTAATCATCTCTTCAGTGTGTGACCATCAATGCCTTATAGAACCACACATTGTACAGTAAAAACAGATCTTAAGCCTCATAAAAGGAAAAAAGTTTAGCATTAGCACTGTATATGCATTACTTAGAGAAGACTGTGTCACGTGATAGGCACAGTCTACTAAAACGCATTCGGATGGGTCAAACTTGCTGAATTACAGGAGTCCAGACCACTCCATTCAGGGCCGTAACTACCAGTGTTCAATATGTTCAAAGGACACGGGCCCGTCGCTTGAAAGGGGCCCTGCATGGCCAGAGCTTAATTTATATTGTCCATGATTGATAACATTTAAAAGATCTGACTCAGAACTTCCATCGCAAGTGGTAGGTAGCTTTGAATTCAATATTTTGAAAACGACAAAAGAAAAAAGTGTTAATTCCCTATAAAAACATTTGTCCCCCTTTATCACTCATTGTAAAACAAAGGAAAATAGAACCAAAATTTTGCTTCAAACATTGAAAATATATTTAATGAATCATTACATTAAAAAAACAAGAATAAACTTTTAACTGTGTGCAGTAGTACATTTAATGTATTACATGATATAAGTGGGTGAACTAAGTCATTACCCGGGAATGTGGCTATTCTCATGGGCGCATAATGGCATTTCATTCACGTCTGATATACGACGCTTTATCTTACAGTAGGAGCTTTTGTATTATAAAGTTCGAAAATGATAGAAACTGTCAACTATCATACAGTGTAGAGTATTAGTAGCAGTGTATAATGAAACATGTTACAATAATTTGTGTGAATAATAGCTGTTTTTAGTTACTGAAAAAGGCATGAAGTATATCAGTAGCCGTTACTGTAAGATAAAGTAATATTTTTCTTTAAAAAATTTGAGATATAGGTACCTATTTTTGTTAAGGTTATTATGTACCATTAACTGTGAGTAACACTTTTCAGGCCTAGAATGCAGTTTGGGAAATGGAGGTCCGTAGACCCAAGGTTTCGTAAGCATTCAAAACGAGAACATTTACTTACAGTTCGTGGTTACTACAGTATTTTTTGCAATACATGTGAAAATCAAAGAAAAATTATAAGTAAAAATTGAATTGACAACAACTTGTCAAATAGCATTTTTATATTTTAATAAATTAGGTGGCCAAAAACTGAACAAAAGAAAGCTAAGATAAATAATTCGTAATATGTTGATACGTAATATTCACTTACAGTTCATGGTGGACTAAGTAGTTATTACAGCCCTGTAACCATGATGACTTGGGAATGAATTGGAAGTTCAACTTACTCTAACAAAAATGTTAATAATAATAAACTTACTGTGCAGGTATTGTAAAATTATTTTACTTGAAATCGGCATTAAAGTAATCCATTGTTTTATGACTTTTTTTGTAGAGGCGACAGATAAACGTCAAACCAACGTTAACATAACCTATAAATGTTGTAATTTCACGATTTCTCGATTTCAAATAAAACATAATGTACCTATACTCCTCGGCACTGAAGTTCCTTTTTATCTCTCATGTGGTTTATTTGCCTTGGCTCTACGGGCCTCTGCAATTAAAACCACATTCGTGATAAAAAGCTACACTTCAGTGCCTTGGCAGGTATACAAACTACTATTTCTCCTCGAATAGTTCTGGAATTCGAGCAGAAAAATACAGACTTTACTTTGTTTAACATGTGCACGCTGTATATGTTGAGTTCAAAATATGTTTATTTTCATTAAGGGTAATGCAAGCCATCGGGAACTATTAATTCATGCTATAATCTATTAACTATGCCCTTTATACATAATAGTATATTATGTTATTAGGAGCAAAAGTTATATTTTATGTGGCGAGGCCGGACGGGTTATCTGCCGAGCTTGCGAGGCAGATAAGTACAGCCGAGCCACATAAAGATACTTTTGCTCCGAATAACATATAGTATTTTTTCTTCAAACGTTTTTATAACAAATTATTTACAACTTTGTGAACAAAATTCGAAGAAAATTACTTGATCTCGTCAGCGGCAGATAATATTATCTGCCGCTGACGAGCAGCAGATAAAGTTGTCAGCGGCAGATAATAACTTTATCTGCCGCTGACGAGCGGCAGATAAAGTCGTCAGCGCCAGATAATAACTTTATCTGCCGCTCGTCAGCGGCAGATACTATTATCTGCCGCTCGTCAGCGGCAGATACTATTATCTGCCGCTTGGCAATAAAGTGACAGTTTAGCATCATCAATCCAGCAGTATAATGCCATATTTTACTGCCGTTTGAAGAAAAATAACATTTAACACTGCTGGCAACTTTGTTTGGAAAACTAAATATGGCAGTAGCACTGACTGTCACATATTAAAGTATTAGTATATTATAGCAAGATACATACTCAAAACAAAAATGAGTAGGTAATTTAGCTCTGAATAAAACTGGTGTTGATGCAAAGGAAATAAAGTGTATTAAATTAGGAAATTAACACAGCATAAGAAAAAACTACATCACAAATATCAATGCTCAGTAATGTCCAATCCGTGCTTGCATGCAATAGTATAACATTGAATTCACTAAATCCATAAATGTCACTAGTCATCTGGTCTTTAATCATTTATGAGGTCTCTGTATGAGTTATTTATGTATTAAGGGCATACTCCATGGATTATAGCGCGAGGGAATATTTAAAGCACAACACAAAGCAGAGAGCTCTACATTTTCTCAGGGCTATAATGGTGATTACACACGTGGGAACAAAGTTTTATTTTGTTGGTTCTCAAAATGGATAAAATTAGCAAAATTAGTAATTTGGCCTCATTGATGTGCTGGCGCATCGAATTTTTGGTGTGTTATGGTTTCTATGTAGATGATTGTTGGTGTTGTTATACTACATTGTTGTTGTTTGTTATACTACTTAGCAACTTTGCAGGCCCTCGGACCATAAAAGCCATATTACACCTGCTAACGAGGGCCAAGAAACAAGATTATAGATAATGTTTAATTTACCTGCATAAAATTGTATTGTAATCAAATATATTGACAAACATTCGCTGTCTATGTATCTGGAAGGCAATTAAAAGATTTTTAAAAACACAAGATGAAGGGGTGGTATGCTTCATGATGTGTTAATTAGCAAATGGTACATTCCAATGAAAAATTTATATTTATTAAATAATAAACGTTGCTATATTGTTGAACAATATAGACCACCGTGCTTCTGGGATTTGATTCAGGGAGCTAAAAGAACTGGAAAATAAAGTGTGGAAAATTTTTCGTTTGTCTTTTGTTATCGAGTTATCAATTAAAAACAAGAATTTAAGATCTAAACTTTAAACTTGATTAAAAACGAATAATATTTGAAAATAAGTTATTTTATACATCTGTTGTCATAAAATGTGTTAGGTTGCCCGCTACTTCAAGGCAAACATTCGTATGATTTATAATTGAAGTACGAACGCTCTGTAGCATAATTTCGTCTATTGACGCCACTGCAGCGTGAATACGAGCTACGAACACAAAACCGAAGGAAATACTTAACAATACGACAGAACGATTAATAAATTTTTAACATCGCCATAGCCACCTTATTGAATTATGTTACACAACAAATTGGAGCGACTGGGCGATAGAAGCTATATTATTTACATTTTCATCAATAACTCGATAACAAATGACAATCGGAAAATTTTCCACTTCATTTTCGATTTCTTTTAGCCCCCTGAATTAAATCCCAGAAGCACGGGCGTCAATTTTGAGACACCCTGTATACACTTTGCTATTGTTGCAACTGCAGATCTTGTTTCCACTCCAATTATACAATTGCAATTTTACTTGCAGAGCCTCTTACCTTTCGGTATTGAAGGTCATTCATACTGTATAGAAGTGCTACAGAAGTAATGAGCTGCATGTGACTTACATTATTACTCTCCTCCATGTTCAGATATGCTAAACATTCAATTTCATTGTGTTACTTGTTTGCATGTAGTGATGTTATTTATTTGTATGTAGTCACAGGCCAGTCTTCAGCAGAGGGTTCCACAGATGACCTACAATTTTCATCTTTAACTGGCACTGTGGGGTCTTTTAGAGTGATCTGTGCATTAATTGACGATTAATAGCAAGGGAATACAGATCCCCACAACCGCTTGAGTTGCTTCTTTAATTCGTAGGAGGTGTTTGTTCCGATGCATAATTAATAGTTATTTATTATACGTGCGTGGTGAGTCTTACTAAACATTTAAAACATTGCGAGACCCGAAAGTCAAGTGTTTATTTTTTTTAAGTGTTTTAGATCCGAATAAGATAAAAGTATGATAAATTTTATCCACAACCCATAAGTTGGGGTTACACCGGCGAAGTTGGGTCATGACAACGGTTAAATAATTATATTATTTATTATACAAGATGATAAAGTTAAATTTTATCCACAAGTGTATCGTTTAACTTTTAGAAGTTAATGATTCAAGAGTGGATAATAATAACTATTGTAGTGTATAATACAAAATTTGATTCCATTCTTATGATTTCATTAAACAATAAATATCGATGAACATACATTTTGTATTGACAGCCGTGAAAAGTTATAGTGACTATAGAGTTTATCTGTCATCTGCCAAAAGTGGACCAATGAAAATGTCAGATTTTGCATTTCATAGCCAACCAAAATAAATAGTAGCGACTATTGTATGTACTAATACAGAATTGCAGCGACTATTGTACTATACTTTGAGGCAGCGAACAAATAGAGTGGCTTATACAACCCAAATGACGTATTATAAAGCTGACTGGATCAGTATTTAATAATAGTAGTTACTAAAAAATCGGAGATGGCGGTTCTTATGATTAGACCTAATTGAACTGACGTTATAAATAATTTTTTGAGGTTATGATACAAATAGAAACTGCGTCCAACTTAAACTGCTTGATATTTGTTCACCTTTAATACGTAGGAATGTCGCCTGGCTCTTGCTAAATTTCATTATTGCCAATATACTTATTTCAAGTGCACAAATGTCATGCTTTTTAGGTTGACGCTGTTTCTATTTGCATCATAACCTCAAAAATTATTTAATGTTAGTTGAAATTAGGTCTAATTATAAGAACCGCCATCTCTGATTCTTTAGTAATTATTATTAACATAGTGATCCAGTCAGCTTTGTAATATGTCATTTGGGTTGCATAAGCCACTTTATTTGTTATTGCGCCAAGTATAGTGACTATTTTGAACAAATTAAAATATTTATTGAAGATGTTTACACAAATTGTATTTTAACATGTGTAACTTAGTGTTGTCTTTTTAATGTGGAAAATGGGTTTGGTTCACTGTAGTTTTCCGAATACCATTCGTAGTCAAAGTTAGGTAGACTACTTTTAGGGTGGAATCACTCATGTGCATTGCATGTGCAACAGGACTCGTTGCTCTGAAAGTTGTCTTATTTGTACCCACACGCAATGGACCTTTGTGATACCTACTACCCCAAAAATAATCGACATAACTTTGAGTACTACTTATAGTATTATAAGTGACTATTCAATTCTCCTGTCATCTGTCAAAAAGTGACCAAGGAAAATTCAGAATTTGACGTTTCTTGACCAATCAAAAAAATATCAGAAGATATATCTTCTTAGAAGGTATTCAAGTGATCATTTTTTAAACAGTCTTATCAGACAGTAGTAATGAAAAAGAATTTCAAACCGACCAATAGCATCAAAATTACACTGACTATTTGCCAGTAGCTAACTACACTGGCTATTTGCTAGTAGCTGATTACAGTGACTATTTTTTAAACAGTCGTATCAGCCAATAGTAGTGAGAAAAAATTTCAAATCGACCAATAGCATCAAAATTACACTGACTATTTGTTAGTAGCATCAAAATTACACTGATTATTTGCTAGTAACTGATTACAGCGACTGTTCGTGGTAATCAATTTTTTTTAAATAATTTTAACTAGATTAGCACTCATCTTTGTCCACTTCATCCACTCGTGAGATTTCTTAATAGCAACAATGATTCGTGAATCTAGTTAAAATTATCACCACTTATGTAATTACTGTTGACTATTTGAAACAAATGTAGTTTTTATTAAAAAAAATCAAAGTTAGCTTTCTGTTACTATAGAAATTGCGTGGTTTGTCAGACAGTAAAGTTAACGTACCGTTGGTAATTGTAATAAACTGAATAATTCCTTGCTTGATGTCAGTCTAGCAACATTACATATTAATCTAAGTAGCGATTTTTAAAGCGTGTTAGGTTTCAATGTGGTTCCTCCCTGAATACATATGGCGTAGTTCATAATGGATTGAGCAAGCCAAAATATAACTTCTATAATATCTAAATTTGTAAAATAGTTTTTAACCAATTAAAGTTAAGAACAATTTTGTGTAAACTATTTTTTATTTTGTCCGTAGGTATTTTATTCTATTATTAATGTTAATATTTAATATTTAACTTGTGACCCGAATGAAAAGCTACCAGCTGAACACCAGACCACCAAGTTCTTCGAATAGAGTATACAGACAGTTACTCTCTACAAACTTTTAATAATACAGGTATACTTTGATGAATCTAATACAAAATTATCATGAAAAGTGCACAACTGACGTTTAGAAGTAATTTATTGACATTAACAGATTTTTTCACGCATTAGCTCAAAAATGCTATAGTCCATGAGCTAGTACCAAAATGACTGTGAAATTAAAAACATAAAAAATACATGTCTCCGACAACAGTTATGTTGTAAGTAATTTACAAAATAACACTTAATAGCATAAGGATTTCAACCTTCATTTTAAAATTGTATACCTCTTGTAGTGATGTTGAGACAAATGTTGCGAGTTTCTATAAGTTTTTGGTTTATGTAGCAGATCTATCATGCCTTGGGTAAACCAAGAAGGAAACAGATTTTTTTTATTGCACATATTATATTGTATGTTCTCAATAAAGGATAGTTTCCAGTTATGTGTAACACATTTCTTTATTTCTATTAAAGAATTTGCGATTTGACCTAAAGCCACTGGAAAATTTGGACCTCCCTCATAGTCAGAAGCACAAACTCCTTAATAACGCCAATAAAGTATAACGAACAACTTCCGAGATTGGACCATGTCTTTGTTGAGATAGAAGAACACTCAATGTTTCACCCACTTTCCGCCTCTGGAGTGGTTGACACATTGAATTATCGTGCTCTTCTAACTATTACCTTTGCAACAGTTTTGCCTCTGGCATGGCTTACACGTTGAGGTACCTTGCTCTTTAGCTTTCACCTTATGAGGGTGGGCGAAAGTTGAGTTCTTTTATCTCAACTATGACACGATTCAAAAGTACAGGTTTGAGTGATGATACCACACTAATTTTTTTTGGAAAATCTGATACATGTAAGCCACTGAATTCTATTATTAAATAATACAAGAATTTGGAAAATAGGGTGATACATAACCTATTTGTTTGACATATGTAAAATATCTAATTCATTCATTCATTCATGATCTATAGCCTCTTTTACCTTTCGGTGTTGGTATAGATCAAAAATTTGTGTGAAATTGGTCTGTTTGCCAAACTCTTGGCAAACATATACAGGAATACTAAGTTTTGTGGTGTACGCACGTCATTTAGCAGTAACACAATCTCAAATATATACTACAAAATTTAAATTCCGCGGATCTTTATTATTTTATGCATCTTCTTTTATTCGACTCCTTGATAACTGTAAGTTACGATTGTTTCGACTTTTGGTTAGATTGCACTTAGCGTTGTCGCGCGACGGCAACTAGCTCCTAGCTAGTAGTAATCAAGAACCATTTCGTTAATCAAATTCACGATCCAAAATCGCCGAGAAGTACGAGGCAGCCAAGCTGAGTGGCTATGTTTTAAAAAAATGCAACATTCGGGACATTTGATGAACTTGATAAAAGATCAAAGACTAACGGCCGGTCTTTTAGAGACCACTAATCTGAGGTTAATTTTAATTCGTTGTTAAAATTAACAAAAGCGCATCAAAATGTTAGTTCTTATGACATTTTATTCATTAGAATACAAATTTAGATTAGTAGTTTTTATAAGACTGGCTGTTATGCGTGTAATATAACTTATTACTATTGGTTTAATATTGATTAACCGTTTCCTCATAAGAATAAACATAAGCAATTTTCTAAATGAATCGTAAACAATCCAAAGGACAATCAAATTAGCTGAAATGCTTCATAAGCGGTTAGCCTTGCTTCAGTTTAAATGCTTTTGTCCGTGCTGTGAAAGTGTAAATACATAGAAAAAAAATTATTAAAGCATGGGCAGTACAGTGAAACCTTCCCTTCACATTAATAGCGTTAGTTTCATGAAACCCTTATATAACATCGCCATAATATTAGCCTTGATGCCCCCTTTTAAACTTAATGGATTAAAATTGCCATTGTACAAGCTTTATGCAGTATTCATTGCACTTACTATAATTTGCATTTCCGGAATTTCCTTATATAAAAGATTTCAATTTATTTTCAGCAAATTTAATTCAGTAGTGATTGCCTTAGAAGTAATTTCTGCTATAGTGGTATCGTTATTTATATGCCTTTCTATTGTTAGATGTTCACTTTTTAAGGTAAAGGTGATTAAATTATTTTTGGCTGATTTTGATAAAATCGATAAATTTCAAAATACGGTTGCCAGAACTAGCCCGTGGTTCTATTTTCAATTATTTTTATGTCATGGTTTCATAATATCATTTACAATTCTTATGCTAATACCGGCCATACAATCAAATAACTTTGCACTGTTTGCACTTTACTTTGAGAAACTTTTTGAGCATTATATTGTCATGATTAATTTTCTATTAATTTATAACTACGCCAGATCTCTCAATTTAAGATTTGTATGGGCGAACAATTATTTAATATGCACAAAAGTTAATAATGTATTAAACAGTGGTCTAGCGAAAGTAGCATTCCAAGGTAAAAATACCATCAGCAGCCTGACAGTGTGGAAAAACTTAGTGATAACTAGAAGAATGTATGCCAAGTTGTATAAGTTAATAACACTTTATAATGACATATTTGGATGGAACATTCTTCTCTTGTTAACATTTGTGCTTATTCGACTTCTGGAAATGATTAATTACATAATTACATCTTTAACCGACGACAGAGTTGATGATCTTAAAGGATGGTCCTCTGATATTGGTGTAATTTTGATAAGCTCTATATGGTGTAGCACATTCGTGGTAAGTAGAAAACAATAGTTATAGTTGTTTGTGAATCTTGATGTCACTACGGCAGTTTAGCAAAACCTCTGTATCATTTTGCGATCAATCTTTTGAAGAGCAGATACTATTCTAAGCGATCAAGGTCGTTGCATTTGCGGTGGTTTAATATGAGAGTCTATAGATATAATTTAGATATAAATTAACCAAACTGTATAACATATTTCAAATCTTTAATTTCATTTCTGAATTGGTCCTTCAAGTAGATTGATAATAAAATTAAATATAGTCTAACATTAGGTTTAAGTTAGTATTAATTTAGTGTTAAACAAAATAAATTTAGTAACAGATTCGTAAGAGCTTTAAAAAATCTGGTGTAATACACGCACACAACTTCCTTTTACAGTGGTCTTATAATTAGCGAAAAATTTAATTTTTAATTTTTAAGCATTTGTAAAAAATTTCAAAAATTGCAAATTGTAGGGAAATCTTACAAAGTAGAGCGTTAGTTAAACAGACAAATTTTCAAGGGTAATACCACAAGAGGTGAAAATTTGTTGAGATTGTTTTACTGGGTTTAAATTTCTCGAAACCAAAACTGCGTTAAAAATTCTGCGAGACCTCAGGTCGAGTGGAACTTGAGTAGTTTTTGTTGAGAGAAATTTGCAAAATTTGCATGTTGATGAAAAAATTCTCTTAAATTTTTTTGCCTTGAATGGTATTTGCAAAAATTATTCAAAAATATGGGAATATGACTTTTACCGTGTTCGACAGCACACGTTTTTTAATGTATTTCAATTAATTCAATACTGGAGCTTCCAAAACGATTATTATGAGTTTTAAGAACGACGCCGATTTGCAAACTTCACTTTGACGTTTTGGTGAAATGCCAGTCAAAGGCTACTCACTAAATTGAAATCATTGAATCTAATCGGGCTCGAGTGAAAACACTGCGACATTAGGGGCCGGTTGCAGAAAGCAAAGTTAAGTCTGGTGTTAGCTAACATCGCGTCAAAGTGAACAAAATCGCATCAAATTTTGTTTACTAATGTATTAGTTACCATAAGCATTTGAGATTTGATTCGTTTTTGTTCACTTTGACGTCGCGTTAGCTAACACCAGACTTAACATTGCTTTCTGCAACCGACCCTAGGTGTTTTCAAAACCAGTAAATTTTTATTGGTCGCTTCTGACAAATTGAACAATTTTTATTGGTTCGTTCATTATAGTGTTGAATAAACTCTAAAATTTTAAGTTTCATTCAAAAATATAATAATATACCGGGTGTTCTCTTTAAAATCGGAGTTAATAAAAAAATAGTAAAAAAAAAAAACCCATTTTAGAGGTACAATATATAAATCTTAAAATGTACCAGTGGGCTATTTTGGAGTTTTCCCAATAATTTTTTTTTGCAACTGGCATATATCAGAATGACAGGGACAGTACACTGGTAGATTGTCCATTTAGTGGCCAAAATTAGTAATCTTTTGCTAAATATTGGCGAATATTGTATGGTAGGCCATTCCAAAGGTCACTTTAGAGGGCCAGTGTCACGTTCTGGAACAATATAGACCGTCTTGATAATAGTTATTTAAGTAACAAGGAATCTAAGGACCTATTAACATTTGAGGTAGGCATTACAAGACAAGGCGAAGCCGTGGCTTGTTGCCTGCCGAAAATGTTAATTGTTATATATTAATCCAGTTATAAATATTATTTGTTAGTATAAGTTTTGCTCCCTAATATTAAGGTTTTGCGCATGCTCGTATTGTACAACGGTTTAAGAAAATGTTAAATTATTCATCTGCATTCTGACTGCCGTACGAGAAACACACGTGAAGGTAATGCGCTTGCTTATATTATTGATGGCTTATGTTATTGATGCATATTCAGTATTCATTTATATGTAGTTCATTTATTCATTTATGTTGTATCCACAGGTGTTTTATTACGCAATAAATCAAGATTACATTTGTACGAGTTCCGAGTCTTTTCTT
Source organism: Agriotes lineatus (assembly GCA_940337035.1). Lineage (NCBI taxonomy): Eukaryota > Metazoa > Arthropoda > Insecta > Coleoptera > Elateridae > Agriotes > Agriotes lineatus. The sequence goes on along the minus strand of CALNHX010000989.1, from coordinate 135,772 downwards.
TACCCACGTGGTTATATAAACAAATACACAACACTGGCGACGAGTTCAAAGAAAGGACGCTTCAAAACTAATTGCAAGGGTGAAAAGGCCGCACTGCGTCTCGAAAATGGTAGACAACGGAAATGAGGCAAGAGGAATCTCCATTCCGATGTTCGCGGAATTCAACCCGAAGAAGGAAGATTTTGAAAGCTACACAGAACGTTTTCAATGCTTTGTGGATCTGTACAAATTACCGAAGGATGACCAGGTGAGATATTTTATAAGCTGCATGGGACCTGAAATGTATACAAAATTGAAAGTTATTGCAACCCCTAAGAAACCTATAAATTTAAGTTTTGGTGAAATCATTAAATTACTGCAAGGAAATCTTAACCCAAAACCTTTGCAATGCACACAAAGGCAAAAGTTTCGTTTGCGTAAACAAAAAGATGAGGAATCTTTTGCAGATTTTCTGACTGCTTTGAAAGACATTTCACTACATTGCGGGTTTGAGGGGGATGAAAGGTTAAATGAGGAATTGCGGGACCAAATCATTTTAGGCATAAAAGATGAGGCGACTCAAAATTATTTTCTACGAACAGATGACCTCACGTTAGATAAAGTAATCAAAAAGTGTGTGGCTGATGAACAAGCGAGTCAGGGCGTAACGATTTGCAAAGAATTACATATGCCGAAAATTCATAAAATTAATCATGCCGATCATAGAAAAAAATTCAATTCAGGAGCAGGGCCTAGTAATAATGCACCACGTAATATGCATATGCAAAACACCTTCACAAATAAAAGTACAGTTTGTTTTCGTTGTGGTTGCAAAAACCACATGGCTCCTAAGTGCAAATTCATAAATGCAAAGTGTAATAAATGCAACAAAATAGGGCATCTCGCAAAAGTCTGCCAGAGGAGCAGAAGTTCTATGTTTGCCGCTGCTAGAAGTGTAACAGACGTGCAACCCTCACCGGAAATTGCTCAAATATTAAGTTTGTCAGCCAGTTGCGATCCTAAAAATAAAATTTTATTAGACATGCTTATAGAGAATCGACCATTGCAAATGGAGTTAGATACGGGTGCCACGTACTCATTAATATCTAAATGCGTTCTTGATAAATTGCAAATTAAAACTGAAATACAACCTTGCAATGTTATTTTACAAACATACGACAAACAAACTCTTCCGGTGATGGGAGTTGCCAAGGTTAATGCAAAATTTAGAGATACGACATTTACAGGTAACATTTATGTCATGGATGGCAAATTTGATACCATTTTGGGAAGAGATTGGTTTTTTAAAATTAATGTAAATTTAGCTGATATTAAAACAACATCAGTTACACTGGATTTAAAACTTGGAATAAAAAAGTTAGTTACACTTTACCAAGATATATTCAAGAATGAAATCGGGCTGCTAAAAAATTTTACTGCAGAACTACTTCTTAAAGAAAATGCAAAGCCCATTTTTTGCAAAGCACGTTCGGTACCTTATGCCCTAAAACCTGCGGTGGAAAATGAATTAGATAGGTTAGAATCCTTAGGTATTATTACACCCACCACTTTTTCAGAATGGAGCACTCCGATTGTTCCAATCGTGAAACCGGATAATACGATCCGTATTTGCGGGGACTATAAGGTTACCCTAAATAAATATCTTCAAACCGATCAATACCCAATCCCCAATATTGAAGAAGCTCTTTCTAAAATGGCCCGAGGAACCATATTTTCGAAATTTGATATTCGGGAAGCATATTTACATATGCAAGTTACACCTCAAACTGCAAAATTATTGACAATAAATACCCCAAAAGGTTTATATCAGGTAAATAGATTGATGTATGGGATTACTAATGCCCCTGCAATTTGGCAAAGATGCATGGAATCCTTATTTAATAAAATTGAAGGCATTCAAATTTTTTATGATGACATTAAAATTTCTTCTCCAGATGCTCGTACCCATTTAAATAGGTTAGAATTATTTTTTGAAATCTGTCGTGAAAACGGCGTTCGCCTAAAAGAGGAAAAGTGTCAATTAATAGAAAACCAAATTTCATATCTTGGATTTAATATTAGTGCTTCGGGATTATACAAAAACCAAGAAAAAGTTACGACAATAACTGCTGCACCAACCCCTAAGAATGTTACGGAGACAAAATCTTTCATAGGGTTAATAACTTACTATTCTCGTTTCATTCCAAATTTGGCAGAAATTCTTTCTCCATTGTATAATCTTTTGCAAAAAAATGTTCCTTTTAAATGGACACCGGAATGCCAGTCATCATTTACAAAAGTAAAGAAGGAAATTTCGTCAAATCGTGTTCTTGCTCTTTTTGACCCTTCAAAACCATTAGTTCTTGCAACTGACGCATCAAGCTATGGACTTGGCGCTGTCCTATCACATACCTATCCCGATGGATCTGATAGGCCAATTGCTTTTGTTTCTCGAACCCTTACCAAAAGTGAAAAAAATTATTCGCAAATTGATAAAGAGGCTCTATCTATACATTGGGGTGTAAAAAAGTTTTTCAATTATTTATATGGCCGTCATTTTATTCTTCTAACGGACCATAAACCCCTAGAATCAATTTTTGCTGCAAACGCAAGTGCACCGTGCTTAAGTGCTACCCGATTACTGCATTATGCAATCTTCTTGCAAGGATTTAATTATACAATAAAATATCGACAATCGACTAAACATTCAAATGCAGATTTCTGTTCCCGTTTTCCAGTAGAATCAATTGATAATAATGTTATTGATATGCCAGAGATTTTTCAGTTAGAACAAATTCAGACTGTGTTAGAACCTTCAAAAATTGCTAAAGAAACTGCACAGGATTCCGAAACAATTCAATTGTACAGGGAAATAATGGGCACAGTTAAATCAAACATAAATAATAGTGGTGAATATTCGATACAACAGGGATGTATTATGAAAGGTATTAGAGTATTAATTCCAAAAAAGTTGCAAACAATAGTTCTCAACGAGCTCCATCAGGGCCATTTGGGAATTGTTAAAATGAAAGGCTTAGCCAGAAGCTACGTTTATTGGAAGGGAATTGACTCAGACATAGAAAACATGGTAAAATCTTGTCCTAATTGCATCCAACAAACGAAGCAAATTAGAAATGCTTAAATACACCCCTGGGAGTATCCGTGTGGTCCTTGGCATAGAATTCACATAGACTTTGCAGGGCCATTTAAAAACAAATATTTTTTTATCATAGTCGATGCATTTTCAAAGTGGGTCGAAGTTTTCATTATGAATAACATAACGTCAAACAGCACTATCCAAAATTTACGAGAATGCTTTGCAAGATATGGGTTACCGGTAACATTAGTTTCCGACAATGGTCCTCAGCTAGTGTCGGAGGAGTTTGAACGATTCCTAGCCATAAATGGAATCAAACACATTAAAACAGCACCATACAGTCCCAGTTCAAATGGTCAGGCTGAACGTTATGTTCAAACAATAAAAACGGCTTTGCATGCAATGAACGACGATCCAGGAGACTTGCAAACAAAATTATGTAATTTTCTCTTGCAATATAGAAAAACACCACATGCCACTACAGGGCAATCTCCCGCATCTTTGTTTTGTAAGAGAAACTTACGAAGTAGGTTAGACTTAATGTTGCCTAATGCAACGGCAACTGTTATAGATAAACAAGCTAAAATGATGGCAAGACCTATACCCGTCATGCCAATCAAATGCGGCAATATAGTGACAATTCAAAGTAATGTAAAGGTTCAAACAAACGATTGCAATAACAAATTGTCTAGTGTACATTTTGGAGCACCCTTGCCAGTTTATAGGTATCCTCAAGGTCATTCCAACAAAGAAATGACTGCACTTCAAGGTACTCCTACCGCTCTGCAGGAACCGGAAATCTCCAACGAAGTAAATTCAGAAATTCCAAGTACTACCACCACACAAGAACGAGATGTAGGTGCAGACCATTCACACAGCAGTGAAGCAGATCAGAACAAAGAAGAAAGTTCTGGCAGTGGAAGGAAAAGGCAAGCTGCAGAAACCAAGTTGACCAATCTAACGAGCTGCTTCACCCCACGACCACCCAGGAAAATTAAACCTCCAATGCGCTACTCTCCTTAAGATGCATTTAAAGAAGGGAGGTGTTATATATTAATCCAGTTATAAATATTATTTGTTAGTATAAGTTTTGCTCCCTAATATTAAGGTTTTGCGCATGCTCGTATTGTACAACGGTTTAAGAAAATGTTAAATTATTCATCTGCATTCTGACTGCCGTACGAGAAACACACGTGAAGGTAATGCGCTTGCATATATTATTGATGGCTTATGTTATTGATGCATATTCAGTATTCATTTATATGTAGTTCATTTATTCATTTATGTTGTATCCACAGGTGTTTTATTACGCAATAAATCAAGATTACATTTGTACGAGTTCCGAGTCTTTTCTTTACCCACGTGGTTATATAAACAAATACACAACATTAATAGGCGATGCATTCCGAGTTATCTTATGTCAAGGAAAAGCAGCAAACAAATATAATCACCGACTTACACTCTATGTTACTAAGGCTGTATCATTGACTTACATGATCGGCAGCTGGAAAACATAATTTTTTGCATAGTGATCATGAAAGTCGTCTTTTTTTTAACAAAAACCATTTTATTGAAATTGAAATTTGATAGTTCTAAATTCTGAAGTCCTTTTCGGCTAAATTTCGAGTTACAAGGAATCACTATAGCAAAAAAATTACGTGTACGCGCATGCCAACAATTCTTTTTTACTCATTTGCTTGATAAACTCAAGCTTCGTCGTCGTTAATCAAACTGCAAATTCATCAAAAAAAGTATGACTTTCGTAACTAGTTGTACAATATACTATAAAGAATTACCATTGCGTGTGCACAATATACTATTCCAATATTTTCAGGTAATGGGTGTAGCAACGGCAGTAGCATGTGATATGGTCATAAAGGAAGCAGGACGGACTGCACCCATATGTTATAATTTACTTTTGGACGTTCCCCCTTTAACCAACCATGATAGGATTCTTAGGGAGGAATTGACGTTACTTGCACAGCAGGCAACACATCAATGTCCGCATTTTTCTGCAGCAGGATTTTTTAATGTTGATTACACTATGCTTCTTGGCTTACTTGGAGCTCTCACGTCGTATGTCATTGTACTCCTTCAAGTCACCATATATGTATAAAGATTTATTACTCATTTGTAGACCACTTACATATTAACATCCATCCAAGTACAATAGGGGCATTTTGTGTATGATGTGTATTGTTTCTTTCTTGCATAGTGATCAATGATAATAAAAGTCGTCCTTTTTTAACGAAAAATCGTAAAGAAAGTAATATTTTTTTAACTATTTTATTGAAATTGTAAATTGTAAATTTGACAATTGTAAATTCTGAAATCCCTTTCGACCAAATTTTGAGTTACAAGGGATCACTATGCAAAAAATAACGTGTACAACATGTAGGAAAGCAACTTTTTTTAAATAATTTGCTTAATGAACACTGGCTACGACCTCGTTAATCAAACTGCTAATTCGTGAAAAAAGCATGACTTTCATAACTAGCTGTACAATATGCTATAAAGAATTACCATTGCGTGTACCATTAACAGTATTATTTTTTATGTATGCTTCTTAATGTGGAAAAAATTGGTTTATATATACAGTGTGTCTCGCAGAGTATCAGACATAGATAAATTGACATTGGCAAATTACAAAAGGATCAACTTTTGCTGTACACGCATTGAGGTACGCGATTGGTCAGAATGAAAACAATTTGAAGTTAATTTGAAGTTGTCATTTCTGACCAATCATGTTCCTCGATGCCTACACAGCAATAATTTTCCAATATTAATTTGGCTGTGTCTGATAGTTGGTGAGACACACTGTGTATAAATATATATATATACATATTTCTTTTATTCTATTATATATATTATGATATCCTTTATCATACGTTTCTAACGCTCTATGGAAAAACAACTATTATTTTAGTAATTTAGTATATTTATTTGCTGTATATTATATGACTTCAATAAAAAATGTTGTGCATGCGTTATTATTATAAATTTCCGCAAAATATCAAAATATCAATTATTAATTGGCGAACATCTAAGTGTTTCGCTAACAATATTATACTATAAACTAATAACGAATAACATAAACCACCTAAAAACCATGATCACAGATGTACAAAATGCAGCGCAAACCGTTGGTTTTAAGATATAAAATGGTTGTTAAGACCCCTAATAGATTTACGTAGCAATGGTCGCCCCTGCGTGTCCCTTCCAAACCATTTGGCTCCAGCTAAAACTCAATTGGGAGAGGGGTTCGAACGAATGGGCACAGTTCAGGGCGAGGTACCACAATAGGGGTGGTTGACGATAATTGGTTAAAAGAAGATTTGACGGGCGCCACGACTTTTGGGGATGTAAATCTCAATTCCACAGACCATTGGCTAAAATCCGAAATCCAACAGCTGTTGCGTTGCGTTGCTACTCCCGAGAGGCGCTCCACAGCTGTAGAAGCTTGCACCTACCTTTGGGTGTCCCTCCTGCAGTTGTTTGGGCCCTGTACAATAGAGTATACACAGCGCGACAAGAATGCAGGTTCCTGTCACTTTAAATAAACATACACAAATAAAATACAAGAGTTGAATGAAAGTGATCTATTAACCCAAAATTTACACACATGAATTTGGACATGTAATATGCATTGAAATAAGGGTTAGTCAACGTTTTACAGTATTTAATTATCTTACGATTGGGACAAGGCGTCCACTAAAATCTTTTGATACCTGAATCCAAGAAGCTACAAGTATAGAATACCCTTTAAGGTTTTTCTCTGTCAAGTTACCACAACATTTGTACAACTCAAAGCAAGCGGTATCTATTTAATATTATACGGCGTCAAAATAGCATGCATTGTCCATTGAATGTCTGAAATGCGCACACCACTTTTCGAATAAATACCACTATTAGAACATTAACAATTCACAGTACCTTTGTGTTGGCGAAGAGCTCCAACAACTGCAGGTTGCTTGCAGATAGGGCAATTAGGGAACGATCAGACGGGCAAAAGGGCGACCGACAGGTTACTCAGAGATGGCGTTTATTAAAATCCTTCTTACGAAGACTTGGGACTGGATCTTAACGACAAACGGCAGAGATCCACCCTGTATATATGCTTGAGAGCACCTTTCTTTGTGAAGATCCGCTTGAAGACAGCGAGAATTTGTACACAACGGTACTAACTTAACAAAGGCACTTAGCATGTAGCTTCTACAACCACCCGGAGAACGGCGCACCACTTTAAACAACTAGGGTTTTAATTGCGGCACAAATCACCCGATACGTTCACCTAGATTATTCAGGCGGAACTAACTTTAACGGACGCGGCCAAGCGCGTCGTATTCGGGATTGCGTCATCCAGGAAAATTCCCTATATATCCATCTCCCTTCAACTTACACCACATGTGAGTACGATGCCGGAAATTGCATCATTTTAACGCAACGCGGCGATTATACCGGGACATCCCCGGGCCTGAAAAACATCGGCATGCAAACGCCGGCCGGGTAACCTGATATCGCCTTTGTTCAATTTGAATTCGGCTGAAAACTATACTACCTCTTACAGAGATCACAATTAAAAATATTAAAGTAGCACAGAGACCATGGAAAGATCGATGTTAGGATTACAATTCGAAAACAGAAAAACAAGTAACTGGATTAGAAACAAAACGAGAGTGGAAGACGTAGCAACACGCATCGCAAGTTTAAAGTGGAAATGGGGACACGTTATGAGAAGGGAAGCTCTTGTTGAAACGGATGAAGATTACTAGTATGCGGAGATGGCTGACATGCATTTGTGTTACGGCCGTGCTTAAGGTAGTGCGCAACGGGTACGTCGTATCTACCATGAAACGTTTCCTAATCGTCGAATTCCTTGTGATAAAACGTTCACTTGTTTCTATCAACGCTTAAGGGACCATGGGCATTTTTAAAAAGTACTGTTGATTCTGGTAGGCGTGAGCTGATTGGTACTCCGCAGTAAGTGGAGAGAATCTTACATATCGGAGAATTGCTGCAGCGGAGCGAGTTAGTAAATGCACGCTTTGAAACATATTACATAATCAGATGCTTTATCCGTATCATGTAGAACGTGTGCAAGGTCTACAACCGACAGATTACCAACCAAGAAGAACATTTTTTCAATGGTTTTTGAGGATGTCTGCTGAAAATCCACAATTTCTTTCTCATGTACTATTCACAGATGAAGCGGCATTCACCAAAGATGGAATATTTAAGTATATATATTCCATAATGGAATCTAGACATCAGTGCAAGTTCTCTGTAAATGTTTGGACGGGTATAATCGGTGATTTTCCGATAGGTTCTTTCTTGTTGCCTCACAGATTGACGGAACCCTTATACCGAGATTTTTTGGAAAACTCACTTCCAGAATTACTAGAAGATGTTCCCTTACAGATAAGAATGCACATTGCACATGTGGTTCATGCATGACGGCGCTCCACCGCATTTCACATTACAGCTCGCCAGTTCTTTAACGAGCAATTCCTGCCAGATGGATAGGTTTAGGTGGACCGACGCCATGGCCTGCTCGCTCTCCTGATGCCAATCCCTTGAAATTCCTTTTATGCGGATATTTTAAACAATTGGTTTATGCCTCTCCTGTAAACGATGTTCAAGAATTGCTAGAAAGAGTTCAAAATGCTTACCAAACAATACGAAACAAGGCAGGTAGCTTTGAACGGGTAAGACAATCAATGATGCGTCGTGCTAATGCTTGCATAGCAGCAATGGAGGGCACTTCGAAAATATTTTGTAAAGTGAATTATAATATTAAAAGCAGTCTACTTTATTTAGCTCGAATAAATTGTACTTAATTAAATTATTTATTTTGTTTAAGTTTAAGTGGTACGTCTCGAGCAGCGTTGGTTGCGGACATAGTTTATTAAACTTTTCTTACTTGTTGTGAAGGGTAGAACCACACTCCAAATTTTAAGATACATTACAGCAGACACCCTGTATAACGCTGTTTATGATGATCAATTATTTTTGAAAATATTGAAATTGATGTTATATGTAAGCATGTATACCAAAATTCAAATCGACATCTTTACATTTGTGGAAATTAACAAAAAAATAAAAATTGAACTTCGAGGCCCTATAACTTCTTAGTGAAGGGACTTTGTACTAAAGTATATTACGTTTAATGGATTTATTATGACGTAAGGAATCTATTACTAATCGGTGTCCCATTATTTTAGAGACACCCTGCATAAAAAATATGTAAGTTCGCTCAAGGCATTTAAAGTACACTAGTACTTATGTGGCCTCACCAAGTTTTTGTCATACAATTTATTGATTGTCAACACGCATGTCAAAATTATTCAGACAATAAACTTGTCTACTTTTTATCACTTGTCGGGAAACTTCTTGCTCTACCCTCGTACTCATGTGGGCACCGACGCTACAATCATAATCATCATAATCATAACTCTATAATAATGCAAAAGACTACAAGCCGTGTTTACACAACTAAAAGTACCATAGTTGCATTCCACCATTTCTATTTTCGGGTTTTTGTAAACAAACTTTCCTTAACTTCTAATAGCGATATTATCACAGAATACAATTATTTATTATGCATATTGCTTGTGTTTTTTAAAACTGTTAACACAGTTTCAAAGGCAAGTGAATTTTGGTTAATAATAAAGAGAGTTACTGAATGCAACCAACGGCCGAAGCAAAGAAATATTGAACCGTACGTTTTAAGCATATTAAATGTGTCTCTGACTTTGATGTTTACACATAACCTATAAATTATTTTGACTACGAAACTTTTGCAAATTGTTGTTCATCGCTTTGATTGCTCTGCAAATATACCACAAGAGTTGGCGTTGTACCCTGCATACGGGCTGATTTTCAGGTATGCCGATCAACGAAGAATTAACGAGGAATTACAATTTGTTTCCTTTATTATAGCGACATTTTGAAGATTACCTAAGAAATACAGAAAACCATTGAGCTATAATTCAACAACTGCTGCTCAGCAACATCCTGAATGCTAACGCTTGGAAGACATCTACTTTCTTTGAGAGCATGAAACGTTGCAGTAAAAAGAGTTGGCGTTGTACCCCGATGTCGGTAATAAACCTGCATACGTGCTGATTTTCAGGTATGCCGATCAAAGATGAAGATGTAGAATAACAATTTGTTTCCTTTATTATAGCGACATTTTGAAGATTGCCTAAAAAATACAGAAAATCGTGAGCTTCCCAAGTTTGGAATCTACTTGGTTCGACCTACAAAACACTACTTTCCGGTCTCGTAACGTAAATTACTATTAAGATTAATTTAGTTTGAAATGTGTATAGCTCAATACCGCCGTCACAAGCAAGAAGGCGGTATCTACAAAAAAATCGAAATTGAGTTATTGGTATCGTTGGAATTGGTACAAAATTCCAATCATTTTAGTTAAGTAACAAATCCATATCTGCACTGTAACTATGATTTTCAGATGAAAAAAGGCGGTATCTACAGAAATTTTGCTACTTATAAAGCGCAAGAAGGCGTCATATGCAAAATGCAAAAGTGAAAGGCAGCATCTGCGTGTAGAAGCCGCCTTCTTTTTTTGTTTTTTTAAATACCGCCTTTATTGACTGTTTTCGTGGTCGCAAATGTTCAGATACTGCCAACTGCCGTTTCATTAAATTAATAGTATCAAGCCTTCTATTATACAACATTGTCAAGTAGATGCCGCTTTTTCAATCTGTATTTAGTGTTCGGTCGATTGTTGCAATTTAAAGTCAAAAGGCGGTATCTACTTTTTTTCGCTACAATTTCTTTATTTTTGATATAAATGGTGAATATTGTTTTCTTTTATATAAAACACAACTAAATTCATACTTATAATACAAAAAATCCACGGTTATGTACCGCATGGTGATGAAATATCAATAAGTTACGTTTCGCCATCTATCACGAAACACGTTTTTTGTAGATACCGCCTTCTTGATTATAATGGCAGAATGAGTAGTTACTGAGAATAGGACTCATGTTCATATGAACTTTTTTGCTTGAAATGATCTCAAGAAGATGCTCTTTAAGTGCAGGGGTAACTTAGCGAGACACTCTGTATATATAATATATTCTGAAATGGAACTACTGAAAGGTTAAGTAATTCAACAAATTCTGGTTTCATTGCATCAATAATGTGTCAGTTAGACGATCCCGGTTTGCTGTTGAATGATAGTTCTCTACAGGAGATAAGATTGAGATGACAAATTGCAATAAAATTGAGAATTAATTAAATTGCTCAATTTATTTAAAATAATGATAGTTAATAAAACATATTATTTTTAATATTAAGAACCAAAGTAAATACTTCCAATTAAGAAATGTGTTTGAATACTTTGTAAATAGTTGTCAAATATTATTACATCTTTTTGCATTTATTGTATCGTGGAAAAAAATTGGGCCAATAATTCGCCTTTGTGACATAGTTGCCCATACTCCAACTTTGAGCGGGTGCAAGCTGATTTCAACATAAATGTGCAGTCTAACAGGTAATTACCATAAACCATTGACAATATTGAATCCATTGTCCAAAATCATGTGGATACAGCTGTTGAACTATCGATACCTTTCACGAGTGCTTTCCATCAAGTTCCATACGAAATCCTGTACAAAGAACAATTTTAAGTTTTAGATTTGCTATTTAGGTACCTGCTTATATTCGTACGTTAAATACAAAAAATATCTCAGGGACCCCGTTGATAAGATATGGGGGTCCAAAATGGGCAGATTGAAAATGACAAGCTGAACTATATTTTATAAATTTCTATATTCAAAATATTGCAAACCCAGTTTAATCTTGTAAAAATAAATTTATTTTGCCAAAAGTTGCTAGAGTTTTTAAATACAATGTTTTAAATGTTTCAAAAATTATTTAAATATGAAATAAAATGAAGCTGGCAACATATCAGATTGATAATTTGCAAAAAGTATTGACCAAATGTGTTTTGTGCCAATGATTTAATGTCACTTTAATGTCAAAATTTAAAGATCATTTGTAACGAATATTGTGACATGTACCTCGTTCTTGGTGAATGCAATGGAAACTTAAGAAATGCTGCTCTAGAATATTCGTTGCGTTATCCCAATCGTCGTCATCCCGATAAAAATGTTTTTCAGCGGCTTGAGCAACGGATGCGGGAAACTGGTCGTGTTGAATTAAATTACAACCACCATGGGCGACCACGAACAACCAGGACTGCTCAATTAGAAGATCAAGTTGTTGCAGTCGTGGAAAATCAACCAGGTATGAGCAAACATGGAATCGCCCAAGAGCTTGGTATAAATTGCAGTTTAGTGCATAGAATTTTAAAAGGGGACAATTATCACACTTTTCATTATTCAAAAGTTCATGCTCTACAAGAAAACCACTTTCTGCAAAGAACGAAATTTAAGCAGTGGTTGCTACAGCAAATTGAAGCAGATGGAGATTTTACAAAAAAAAGTATTATGGACGGAGGAAGTAGCTTTTACTTGAGGGGTACTTATTTAACAAGCACAACAATCATTACTGGGCAGTTGAAAACCCCAATGTATTTCACATAAGAGGTTTCCAGCAACGGTTTGCGCTAAATATTTGGGCAGGCATATTAGGTACCTACATCATTGGACCTTTTTTTTTACCCAATCACCCACAGCACCAGCAAATAAACAAGAGCTACGCAATAGAATAACTGCGGCTGCTGCTACAGTAACACTAGAGATGTTGAACCGGGTACATAGCAATATTAGAAGAAGAGCGCATGCTTGCGTAGCTGCAAATAAGAAAATTTTAAACATTAGCTATAATAATTAATGTTTTTTATGCGTTTAGTTGTAATTGTTGCTTTCTTGAATTTTGTATTGTTTCCATAGTTTCAAAAAAGATTAAAATACTTTAATTCCTTTTGTTTTAGTTTAACCTTTAACAGTGTTGCTAGTTTTTTTAAATTTTCACTGCTTATAACTTTTAAACGGGCCATTATATTACATTTGCAGTTAAATATATTAGCTTATTTAGACACGCTCTAGCTCCTCTTGAATATATGGTGCGGTATTTTTGGAACACCCCGTATTGGTATAGGAATATAAAATAAAAGCAAATAAATGTTTTAATCGATTTATTTATCACTTTAATTGCAGTACTGTAAAATAAATAAATACAAACATCGCTTTTTAAAAGCACGACCGCTGCTATATGTGAAAAGCACAGGTCTATTTTTAAACGATCAAATTATGCATTCCGACTATCGTATGTCATGTCATAATGTTGCCTTTCGTCATCCATCAAAAGAATCTACAGTAATTAAATTCACTGACATGGCAAATAAATATGACTTAACTATTGATAAAAGTAGTGTAGTTAGGCGGGTTCTGGACTACATTTGACCTTGAACTTTTTTCAAGGTCACGGGCCTAGCCGAGGTCAAGGTCACAGGCCTAGCCGGTGGGCGGGGTCATTGGCCTAGTCGGGGTCATTGACCTCGGCCACTTCCGGGAATTTTTTTTTGGGCTAAAAGTGTAGTTTTTGAAAATTTTCCCACGCTCGAGGGGATGCCTAGGGGGCACTTCCGGGAATTTTTTTGGGTTAAAAGTGTAGTTTTTGAAATTTTTACAAGATTTTCCCACGCTCGAGCGTCTGGGATGCAGACATGTTCATTCTTGCAGGATGTTGTTATCAGTAAATAGAACAATGGCATCCATTGGAGAACAATGAAGCTATTGTTACGCTTATCAAAATTTTCTCAGGCTCGACCGGATGTGACTCCTCGTCTGACAGACATGTCTATTCTTGCAGGATGTTATCAGTAGAACAATGGCATCCATTGTTTTAAAATCAGCACGAAATTCGAGAACAATGAAGCCGTTGTTGTCTGGAGATTAAAAATGTGTTGATCTGCAAAAATTCAAACAATGAAACGCATTGTTTAAGAACAATCAGCATAGTTGGAAGTTTTTGCTAATACAGTTAATGAGTCTAGAGATTAAAATGTGCTGATCTGCAAAAATGATCTTGAAATAAATTTGTCAAGTACTGATGTCTGTTAGACAAACAAAAAAAGAATTACCAGGTGTGGGGTTCGAACCCACCCTTCCCTTAGGGAACCAGAGCTTAAATCTGGCGCCTTAGACCACTCGGCCAACCTGGCATGTTCCTGTAATCGGGTTTCTAAGCACAATGGTGTAATAAAACAGCAATGTAAATATACTTGTATTTATTTGCCTAAAACGTACATGTATAAAATTATTACAACTATATATCAGCTAATTATTGTGCTACGGATGTCATCTCTGTCTGAACGATTTCCTCGAAGACAAGTTTCGTGCTGCTCCCACACTTGCCACCCGAGATGATATAGTAGCGACGTTTTCCTAATTGTTGTAGGTCTGCGTCTGTTAGGCAATCGTAGCGTGCTGGTAGAATGAATCTGAAGTTGTCCAATTCTACCACTACTTTATTGCCGTATTTAGTCGGACATCGATACACATTTATTATTAGATATTTTTCGTCAATCTTCAAATCTCGTACATTTCCCCACTCTTTAACCTCATTTAAGTTGCAAAGTTTTTGGTTGAAATCTGCCATGTTTTTGGAAAGAGCGCGTACAGGAGAATGATAAAAATACTACAGCACATCAGGTTTATATAGCACCGATGAAAATTAAGTGATGAGTCATCACAACGTGGTAATTTAGGCAATATTTTTAGCATCAATCCAGCTATTGTGCTGATTTGAAAATCCAAGCCATTTTACAAATACTTTGGTACGTTTTCGTTTTATTACACGTTCAACGAGATGTATGTCTGGATATTTAACTTTTTGAAGCTCAAGATCATAGAAACATCCTTGAATAGACCGATTGGAAGCATCTTTTAGTAGATAGGTAATAGGATTAGTTAATTTAACTTGATCGATTGTGAATATTTCATTAGTCCAGTTGGGTGTATATCCTTTATCGAATATTGTTCGATATTTGCTAATTCGCACAGGATCGCCAACCTTAAATTTTACATTACATAAATCTGTCATTTTTATATGATTATAGGCTTGATTGAGAATTTCCTTCTCATTACTCTTATTCACATCAACCGGTCTTTTACCAATTGTACTATGTTTTTTATGATTGTAGGTGTGACTGATCTGAGATAATAGAGAAAGCCATTTGTATGAACCTTGCAAACTAAACATCTTCCACATAATAGATTTAAGTGTACGATTTACTCTTTCAACGACACACGCTTTTTTTTAACTAAATGTTGAGAAATGGTTAATTTTATATTTATTCATTAGTGTTTGAAAATCTTTATTGAAAAACTCTTTACCCTGATCTGTCTGCAAGTTCTTCGGAATTCTACAGCTTTCAGATAGTATTTTTTCAGTCGCACTAGTAACTTCCTTAGAGGTTTTGGTTTTTATAGGCTCTAGCCAAACATATTTTGAAAATACATCTATAATTACTAAAATATACCGATAACCTTTATTTACTTTAGAGTATGGTATCATTTCTACTAAATCGGCCTGATAAAGACCATCCAATCCTTTTACTATTACACGACGCCTTCGAAAATTTATTCGTGCAGGCTTATGCAACTCGTCTACTATTTGAGCCTTAATCGAACTGTTTATTTTCTTCCGGGTCATTTTGAACCTTTCTAAATGAGACAGTTTCACTAACTGAAGGTTTAGGCGGAGGTTTAGTTAGTTTTAGAGAAAAGTAGAGTTGATCAATTTCAGCTTGAATGTCTGCAATAATTTCATTTGCTATTTCTATATTTGTACTAGCAGAGTTTTGGTGTTTGGAAAGTCGATAAATAATCTTATTAAGTTCTTTGTTAAGGAGAGTCTTGTTGACAGCATCCTCTTCCAATAGAGATTGCGCAAGATTGGCTAATCGTGTATGCTGAAGATTAAAATATTCACAGTCATCGTAAAAGTATAGATTTCTGTGCTGAATGTGACGACCGAACTTATCTCTCGACATTGTCGAACTGATTCGTTTTCATTATCGGCGCAAGTATGTAAGCGGTAGACAGCTAGACAGCTAGACAGGTAGACAGCTAGACAGATAGACAGCTAGACAGATAGACAGCTAGACAGGTAGACAGGTAGACAGGTAGACAGCTAGACAGATAGACAGATAGACAAGTAGACAGGCAGACAGGTAGACAGCTAGACAGGTAGATAGCTAGACAGGTAGACAGCTAGACATGTAGACAGGTAGACAGGTAGACAGCTAGACAAGTAGACAGCTAGACAGGTAGACAGTTAGACAGCTAGACAGGTAGACAGGTAGACAGCTAAACAGGTAAACAGGTAGACAGCCAGCTAGACAGATAGACAGACTGACAGATTCAAACTAGTTCACACGTCAACAGCTTTCTATCAAATAATAGACATCAGAATTGTTAAATGTATATATACGAATCAAATTCATAACGATAGCGCCCATTATTTAAATCACTATCTTTGTCTATTACCAAAAATCCGTGTTTATGACTATTCCAGCAATATGCGCACATTTCTTTAAATTGTTCGTAAGTCATGTCGGTATTAACATGATATCGGTAGACCTTCTGTAAATTCGTATCGTCCTGCTTAAACAGCACCAGCATGTTAGCATTATCGCGAATTAGATGTTTAGGAATACATGCATATGTTTGACAAAGATAGAAACAGTCTATATTTTTATGTCGACCCATGCTAAAATATTCTCTCATAACGTCCTGTTTGTCGCAAGCAATGTCATCAAAAATAAAAATGCTGTTAGATTTAGCTTGGTCGGGTGGTACAATGTTCACACCATCGCTGTATGTATAGTAGCCAACCTCAGGAATTAATTGAAACAACATACTTAGATATTCAAACTTTGATTGAAACAGCGATTTTGAATATATATAAATATTTTCAAATCGTACTCCATTAACATCTTTTATTAGCGATATAATGATGTTTGTTTTACCGCAATTCGATGGGCCTAAAATAAGACATCGTATCGTGGAAGGTAACAACGGTCCGTGTCTCCTGCTTAGAGATGCAGTATGATTATCATGATTTTTTATTGGCAAACTATTTTTTAGTTTAACTACCCTCATGACGTCTACTTGGAAACTCATACTAAAACTGCTACGCATATCTATATATATTAAGATCCTAATCGATCAGTTCTCAGTTCTATAAAATGGTTCGACGTCGAAACAACAAACCAGTCCATCGCCGACGAGGTGCTGGTGTACTCAATACGCTCATTAATAAATTGCCTTTCGAATTGCACATACCAGGATATCAATATTGTGGGCCTGTCACAAAACTTGAGAAAAGAATTGCACGAGGAGATCCTGGAATTAACAAATTAGATCAAGCGTGTCGTGAGCACGATTTGGCTTATGCAAAACATTCTGATAGTATGGAGGAACGACATAAAGCTGACAGAATATTAGCTAAAAATGCTATTGGACGTATTAGAGCTTCAGACGCTAGCTTAGGTGAACGTGTCTCGGCTGCAGGAGTAGCTGCAGCTATGAAGGCAAAAGTAAAAATGGGGATGGGAGCTAAAAAGAAAACTGGTAAAAAGAGAAAGAGGACACCTGGAGATACGCTTACTTTCAATCAGGTAGTGAAAAAAGCACGAACTGAATTAGGAGGAGGAGGACGACTGCTGCGAGACTTAAGCGATGCTACAAATATTGCTGTTAAGACAATTAATAAAATAAAGAGAAACAAGATTATTAAAACTCCTCGAGTAATACGTGTGCCAAAAACAGGTGGAATGTTACCCTTGATTCCAATCTTTGCAGGACTTAGCGCGTTAGGAGCTCTTAGCGGTGGAGCTGCAGGAATTGCAAAGGTGGTTAAAGATGCTCAGTCGGCAAAAAAACAATTAGCAGAGTCTGAAAGACATAATAAAACGATGGAGGCAACCCAAGCAGCTAAACAAGTTACTTTTACCAGATTAAAGCCAAGATAACTTAATTTAGTCAAAAGTACGTAACTTGAACTTCTACTTTTAACTTACAGCGCACATTTGCCAATTAGTAGTTTGTTTAGTAGTATTTACGTAATTTTTGGTGACCTAAATACTGACTTCATGGTCAAAGTTTTTGGCTTAGTAATAGAATAAGGGCAATTTACTAATTTTGACGTAAAAATGTTCCGAAGTTTGACTTAACTTTGAAGTCAAATATAAGTCAATGATAAACTTATTAAACAATCTTAATTCCTATTTTACGTATGGTTGACGTAATTTTAACATAGGTAAATGATTACCACTTATACTTTCTAGACTTAATAGTCACAATGCCTAACAAATACTACTGCAAAGTTAATTTACCTAACCAATAACAATTAGTAAATTGCCTCTTAGTTTAAATTAGGTCTTTATGCCTTTACAAGGGTTTAACACAGTCGATAAAGTTGCGTTGATGATATTCTATGCTTTACAGTTTCGTATGTATACATGTTGTCAGAAGAGCAGTGTTCCAAAAGTGTATTATTATTTTGAACGATTATGGAAGGCCGTATAGAGAAAACATTAAATAGTACGTTTAAACCATATCGCAAAATAAAACGTACGAATCCCAACATTCACTCCTACAACTGTTAAATCTGTGAAATCATCAACTGCATCAAACATTG
This sequence comes from Agriotes lineatus, assembly GCA_940337035.1. NCBI lineage: Eukaryota > Metazoa > Arthropoda > Insecta > Coleoptera > Elateridae > Agriotes > Agriotes lineatus. Next base: position 117,053 of record CALNHX010000989.1, on the reverse strand, counting down.
CACAGTCGACAATAAATTTAAATTAAACAGCATGGATTACAAGTAAATATATAACCTCACTCTAAAAATATATCCTAATAGTCGAATAAACCTATTTAGGGTTAAACGACCATTTTAGGTCCTAATAACTTCTAGTCTAGTAACTTCAAAGTAAATTTTACCTAAATAGGTATTACTCGACATTTAAGTGTTCAGTTTAAGTAATTTGGACCTTATCAATGGGAAAGTTGTTTATTAGGTCCAAATTTTAGGGAATCTAAACTTTTAGGTCACATGATTTTACATCCGCCATATTTCTTGTAGGAGCCTCTTTTAGAATGAAATCTAGTTACTAAATAAATAAATAATTATGCACCCCAAGAAAATAAAATAAAAACTTTTTGTATTAACACAACTAAGGTACCATATAAAACGATTTGGTAGCTTTAAGCTAAAAAAATTTAAAAATACAAATAAAATATTTATTATTATTACTTTTAAAATGTAAAATATTTAGGGCGCGCCGATTTTTTGGAAGTACAATACTCATATTAACAGTAAATTTTGATTGGTAATTACAACAGCTTTACAGAACTTATGCAATTCTATGTACAAAGTCGATAATATTAATAGTAACCATTAACCTAGCCATAATGACGGTTACAACTCATGCCGACATAAGTTTGGTCTAGCCCGCGTCTTGTTTCATATGTTTATTCTATAGCAGTAATTTTTATTGGTCAAAAATAATGAGGATAACTGACGATCGAGAAAGAAAGTCTGCTTTTAAACAAAGATAGCTGATTTTGTCGAAAATACGACGTAAATCCCACGTAATGTTTAGGTTTCGAATACCTACTTAGGGAATACGTTCTCTAACCAACAGGGAATTATTTCTTATATACCTATTTAGGACGTCGCCTTGACGTCCTCTAATTCCCCACTTACGTATATTTTACGTAAATTTTAGGTCAATAGGGTTTATTTGAAATTGGTTAAGATACCTACTGCAAGTATAAATTACGTAATTTTAACCAAAAATGCTGCTTGGGAATAGCTTTAGGTAAAGGGTTATATCTAAAACCTTATAAAAAAAGATACGGATTGTTCACGACAAAAAACTTGTAATGCAGCTGCCAAACCGGGCCTTGTCAAATATCGATTTACAATCATATGCTAAACGTTTAAAAATTCCTAACTTTCGCGGCATTTTTATGAGAGATGATTTACCAAAACAGGTTGGAAATATAGAATGCGGTATTGTAAATTTGGATGATAAAACCAATCTTGGTACACATTGGGTGGCTTACATAAAACGGTGGAAAGATGCAAATTACTTTGACAGTTTTGGAGACTTACAACCTCCAATAGAAATTGTGAAATATTTGACAAGTGGCAAAAATGGCAGCTGTCATCCTATTAAATATAATCGTCAGGCATTTCAAACTTATGATTCTGTAAATTGCGGGCATTTATGTTTACAATTTTTGCACGACGTCATGTGTTAGCTTCCTACCGGTTAACTGCGATAAAAGACCTGTCCAAACCTGTCCAGACTTGTCAAGACTTGCAGATGTGGGAGGATGACGTCATCGTCTGAGGATGTACTTATAGTGTGGGAAGTCTGAGTTGTACACATTGGCATTATGAAGCAGCAGCAACGATACTATAAATATCGAATGCAGTTCAACCGCTTTACTAAAAATCTGGAGAAATTGAACAGAGATATTGAAATATATTGTAAATTAAAAGCTATTTCAAAGGAACTTTCTTGTTTGAAATTAAGCGAGCGGCAACCAGACCTAAACTTGTTAATAACCCAGTTTAAACATGACTTGGTGTTGTACGACAAAGATCGCCAGAAGCAAAAACAGCAGCAGCAAGCAGGTTCATTTTGACCCGATTGTTGAAATTGGTCAGAAAGAAGAAGAAGAAGAGGAGGAGGAGGACGATGAACTTCCATACAATTACTGGCAGTTGTGTGCACTCGACAATTTGAGGTTTAAGAATAGAATAGATAAAATGTCTCTATTGTTAGAACCTATCTTAAATAAACAATTGAAATGTATACTGAATAAGGATGTAAAAGGAAAAATAAAACCTATTGTTTAATAAAAAGTTGTTTTATTTCCAGTAAGATTCTTAGAGAAGGAGGAGAAGAATGTAATTAAAATTAAAGGTCTCTAGATGTTTTGTTTCAGTTCTAGTTAAACCGACTACTATTAAACATGTCCTGGACGTTTACCTTGTCTGGAAATGAATCTGTTCTCACAGCTCAGTATCCATCCATAGATCTGGATCCGGAATCTGAATACGTTATAGGATTAATCAGTTTTGAAGCTTATAATACTATACCTAATATTGATTCGAATAATAATAAATTTCATTATACTGATATTGATGGTAAACAAGCTGTAATTGAAATACCTCACGGTTCATATGAAGTTGCCGATATAAGTCAATATATTAGACATGAACTGGGTATAGGTGTAACAAAGTCTAAGCCACCCTCTCATCAAGCAGGTAGTGCTAATGATGTACTAGAAAAAAATATTGTGCAGCACCAAGCAGAACCTGTGCTACATATTAAGCCTAATAATAACACGCTCAGGAGTGAAATTAAATCGTCCTTAGCAATCGATTTTACTGCTAAAGATAGTATTGGACAGTTATTAGGGTTCAAACCTAAGAAATTGAAAGCTTATGGTAGATATATTTCCGATAATCCTGTAGATATATTTAAAGTTAATACTATATGTATTGATTGCAATATCGTAACTGGTACTTATCACAACAGCAATGCTGTACACAGAGTTCATCAATTTTTCCCTACAGATCCGCCAGGATTTAAGATTGTAGAAAATCCCTCTAACGTTATATATCTACCAATCAATACGAGAATTATTGATAACATTGTCATACAAATACTGGACCAAAACGGTAAATTGGTCAATTTCTGCGGAGAAGCCATCACGGTAAGGTTGCATCTCAAGAAACAAAATGGTGGTTAGATACAACTCTCAGCAGCAGCAGCCGCAGCAAACATATATTAGGGATGATCAGTTTGTTTCGAACATCAGTAGGCTGCCTGCAGTGAATAGATTAACATCTGCCAATAAACTGTTTCCAAAATCTTTAGGTTTGAAGCTAACTGCTACTAGAAGTGACGGCGAGGGGGAAATCAAAAAGAAAAAACATCTGGACTGTTATTAAATTAAATTTTACTGTTAATATTCGAAAAATTTTAATATTCTGTAATATTAAGAGCGCTTGTTTTACATCAAATAAAAATGACGACTTCTGAAATACTAAACGTTACTGAAACAGCTTTTCAAGATAACTCGATTGTCTATGCGGAGAAACATACGCATCAACCCTATTCTTCTACAACATTTAATAATAACGATGAAATACGAATACCTATTTTACATCAAGATGTGTACACTTTACCGTGCAACAGTGTTATATGTTTCGAAGGTAAATTGTTAAAGGATGCAGATAGTAAAGCTACTGCAACGGGATCATTTACAAATTTAGGCATATCTCACCTACTAGATGAAATTATTAGATATGAACTTAATGGTGTAGTGGTTGATCGTGTAAGAAATGTCGGCATAACTGCAACTATGAAAGCCTACGTGTCATATAATTCGACTCAAAGTATTCGTTTGGAGAATGCAGGTTGGACGCCTACCAAAACATCTATTGACGGATTGGTCGATTCAAAAGGTAATTTTCAGATATTTGTCCTCTGCGAAATGTTGATGGGAGTTTTTCAAGACTTTAGAAAAATTTTACTAAACGTTCGACAAGAATTAGTACTTATTAGAAGCAATCAAGATTTAAATGCTGTTATTAATACGGTCGATGAAAAACTTAAAGTGGAATTAACAAAAGTGTATTGGAGAGTAGGTACCGCACATTTCGGTAGCTGATGTAAATCGTTTAAAATTACTAAAATACATAGAGCAAAGTAGTCAGTTGGAAATCAATTTTAGAAGTTGGGAATTGCACGAGTATCCAGCATTACAACAGACAAAACGACACACTTGGGCAATAAAAAATGTTAATCAAGTAGAAACTCCGCGTCACATTATCGTAGGCTTCCAAACAGACCGAAAAAATAAAACTGTTAAAAATATGGCCCAATTTGATTCTTGCGATTTAAGAAATATTACACTTTATCTCAATTCCGAAAGATATCCCTATGATAATTTAAATCTGGAATTTGCCAGCAATCGATATGCCCAATTGTATGAAATGTTTGCAGGTTTTCAATCATCTTACTACGAGCATGACAATCAGCCTATTCTAACGCCCGGACAATTCAAAAGTATAGCTCCGCTAGTCGTAATAGATTGTTCTAGACAAAATGAGCCATTAAAAGGCGGTGCTGTAGATATTCGACTTGAATTCTAAACCAATACTGATATACCGAAAAACACTTCAGCTTACGCATTGATTTTATTTGATCGAAAAGTGAAATATAATCCTTTTACCAGTGACATAAAAATAGTTAGCTAGATAGTAGTTCAACTAGTTGCAGATTGATTGTTCTTTCGACAATATTAGCGATGAAATTTATAGATATTCAAGGTTTTCAATATAAAAATAGCAACTTTATTTGCAAAGAAATAGCTGTATATGATAGTGATACAAATGTTACAATCCACCGGATAGTAGAACCGCCGATACCGTACGAACACCTTTCAAATTCTCTAAAAGATCAAGTGATTTGGCTTACAACTAATTTGCACGGGTTAGAATGGACCAATAATAATCAGCATGACACAATACCCTACGAAAAATTGTCTCTGTACATAGGAGAGATCATACAAAGCGGTGATTCCATATTTCTCAAAGGGTTAGATAAAAGAAGATGGTTTAAAAAAATGCTGATCGAAGAACAAAGTGATAATGTAAAATTTGTCGATTTACCAGCTTACCCAAATGTAAAATAATTAAAGATCTTGTATAATTATATTAATTTTTGTTCTCATCATATTGGTACACGGGTTCAATGTGCCATACAAAATGTTCACATTTTGCACAAGTGGTATAATCAAAACTATTAATAGCAGTTATCGCATCTGCTGTCTACTTGTTCAGACATGTTCAGACTTGTCCAGACCTGTTATAGCTTACGCAAACACTTCCTGCAGCCGGTGTAAGGTAGGGGAAAATATTATATATAAGAATACTAATAATAGAAATATTAGTTTTACGATAACAATGATGTCGAAAGCTTTTACCGAAGACTGCTTCTCAAATCATAGTTGGGATTTTGACTCATGGGCTGACGATCCGTGGAGCCAGGAAGAGGAGGAGGTTATACTCTGGAGTGACACTGAAGAAAATATGGAGTCTCCTCCTCCTCCACCTCCTCCAATGGAACAACCACACTCCTGGTCGTCTAACATAACAAAGGTGGAGGGCTGCAGCTGTATAAATTGTGCCAACATTCAGGGGTGGTTAAGCCCAACACAAAATTTTGAGGGGTGCGCACCACTACAGCAATCTGAACTGGAACAGGTGTCACCACCACCACAACCCACGTCACCACCACCACCTCCTTCGTTTCAAGCAACATATAGTTTTACACTTCGTGAACCAACACTGCCTCTAGATTTAAATCCCATAAAGATAGAAATTAGGTTAGGTAATAAGCTTATACATGTAATTATTAAAGATTAAAATAAAAGACATTTTATTTTTAATATGTGTTTTATTTCATTAATATATACACCGTATTTATCTCATATGCAAAACAAAACTTGACAAGGAGAGGGAGAATAAATGTACACTTAAATATATGCTTTATTCAATTAATATAGGTACACACATCTTATTTATACATAAGGGAAACAGAACTTAACAATGTGTAAGTATCGATATAATCTTGAGGTGTTGTTGAAGGCCAGGGACCGGAACATGGACCGCTTCTCCAACCAACAGCTTCACCATTTTGAGCTTTTCTGATATTTTCCTGAAGCCATTTAAAAATATCTGTGTGGTGACGTACAACGCTAGGCTGAAATATATAAGTTATATGGTTAGTATTTAAATATTCGAACACGTCTTCTATAAACTTGCTGTGGGCATAATAAGCAGCCTCAAAGACTGCATCGTGAAGAAAATATGGATATTGCTGTTGATTGTCAGTTGCAAATTCGATTCGAGAGTCAGATGATATTGTTTCAATAAGAAAATGCTGCTCGTAGGAAGTAATGTTCTGTAACGATAATTTTGAAAGGACTAAATTAAGATCTGTTTCAGTATTAATTTTCAACTCTCCTCTTCTTACTTCATTAATAATTTCCCTAATAACATTAAAGGCAGCTAACATAGTTTTTAAAATTTCATTTACGATAGCGGTTTCAACACTATTAAAGTGCGTAGCCCAAATAAGAGTTTTGCTCGGTATAGCAATACCAATTTTGTGTAATATATACTTCAAAGTTTGCAAGTCATTATGTCCAATAGCATTACGTAAATGGAAATTATAGATTTCTTTATTTTTAACATACAGACCTTTGTTCAACCACAGTATATTTGAATTTGACGGTAACATTTTGCAGACTGAGATATCTTAGAGAGAGCTGGTGTTTATAATGTGGTTGGTGGGCAGTAACCCCAAGGTAAAGTGTCAGTATACATACAGTTTACTATTCTTTTGTCAACATGTGGATCTAAAGCATTTTTTCTTTGTTTTAAAGAAAATACGTTGTGGGTGTTTGATCTAATTGTTCTCTGATCGCAAAATACTGTTTCGTTATTAAACAGGCAGTCTTTGTAATCCTCAAATGTAATTCTATTCAAAGCAGCTCTGGTAATACCTTTAGCTTTCTTTGAAATTTTAAATTCTCCATTCTCAGCATCCTCTAATGTTTTGAAAGCGTACAATTTTGACGTAGACCAACAAATTCGGTAATTATTTTACCACTCATTTCGTCTTTTATTAGACCTATTACTTTTTTATTAACTTGTGGAAGGTTATATGGATTGTTCGGAGGATAATCGCTTGTATCAAATTTGTGAATATCTTCCCGTATAAAATCGTATATATTTGGAAGGGTAAAGTGATATATGAGACTATCAGTGTCTGTGTACAGCAGTTTTGCTTGATTACCCATCTTCTGTTTAATATAATTGTAATGAAAATCGTATATTAAAATTTTTGAAATATCTAGGATTGAAAATCCAACGGATATTGGCTTATTAAAAACTATTTCCAACTGATTTAATTCTATAAGTACCAAGTCTTTATCTAAAATAGTACAGCTGTGAAAATTTGGTTTTGATATGTATGCACTGGCTGCGTACCTACCTTCCCATTTAGAAATTAATTTTATTGTTTTGTATTTTCTAACATTTTCCATAGTTTTGCCAAATACAGCGTTATTCATAAGTTTATAAAAATCCTTTTCAAAATTATTTTTGGCGGCTTGTCTTAATTTTGTATTTAAATCTATGTATGGTTTAAGCCAAGCTGATTGCTTAAATTTTAATATTCTGTGAATTTTTACAATTTTTAGCCCTAAACTTACAGCTTGCTGCAGATTGAGGTAATGTATTACGTAGTTTTCTTTTTTAAATAAAGTGGTTGTCAATTTTGATTGCTGGGATGTTGGCGGTGTATAATGGTCAGGACATAGAGGCAAATCTTTGTGAAGTTCAAATAAATTTTGAGGGTATTCTAAATCGACTTCATAAATATAGCCTGTTTCAGAATCTTCCGGAGTATTTAAATGATCAATTTTAGGAATATCTAAATCATTTACCCATTCAAACCCTCCATACGGTAGATATTCAGACATCCCGGCTCCGTACATGTTATTAATATCTAAATATAGGATATACGATTCAAGATTGGCTTCTACGAATTTTTCACCCATATATCGATTATTAGCTTTAGCGTATCGATTCGAACACTGTACTAACCCTCCTCTAATACCCCTCTCTATGAACAACAGTTGATCTACATCTGTCAGCAGCTCAAGTTTAACTTTAGTAGTTTTTAACATTGCCTGAAATGCCAATCCTGGTGCTGTGTAAAAATGTAGAGCATCTAATCCATACGTTTTCATACAATTTTCTCTAAAATTTTCAAACACATCAGCTAAGAGTAGAACATCAACTGTGAGGTACATATCAGCATACTGACCTAGAGTTTGCATATTAAATGTGTTCCAAACACGCAGTGCATGTTCATAATTTTCATCTGAAATGGCTGTTCCATGCAACTGACTAAAAAATTGTGTTTTGTCAGGAAGACTTTTATCATTCAACTTTTCAAAATTGTCTAGGTAGTCGTATGGAAAGATACCCTTACGTAGTAGTAATTCAAATTCTTCTTGGCTCTTGCAAAATTTACGTGTAATGATTTTTAAATTGTTCGGTAAATTTAATGACAATTGTTCTAAACTGCTAGGCATAAATCGAAACGAGTCTAAAAATCTGAAATCAATATTTGTACCATCCACATGTTTTGTAAATGATATAAATTTTTCCTTATTTATAGGCAACAATTTAATATCTCCATAATCAGTTTTGCCAATGGTTTTATAATAAAATGAGCGTCATAACCGCTGAGATTATGAAAGAGAACGGGAATATAATGTGCATCTTTATAGTTAAGATTACAGTGTTGATGAGCACTACCTCTATACTCACCTGTCTGATGATTGTGATCACGTACACGCACGTCTTTATCGGTGAAAGGTTGTCTACAAATGTAACAGCATACCGATTTTTGAAATGAATAGTTTTCCTGCTGGCTAATATCCATAGGCTGTATATTTGTCAGTATATTATTTACTTGATATGCTATAGATTGTAATTCTTTTACAAACCATTCCATACAGTCGGCACCACGATATATATAAACTATCGTCATATGAACATTTTAAATAATATGCAATACTAAGTGGAACATGTTTTTGATAAACCCCCGCATTTTCGGAAACAACATTCTGTTCTTTCTCTAAAACACACTCCACGTCCGCGTATATTAAAATGGTACTTTTTCCTGATATTTATAGTCTTTAAATTCTATTGTTGTACCTTCTTCGGGCATTTTTATTTTAGTTTCATTTACGCTATTACAATTTCTAATATGTCTTAAATATGATTCTTTAGTTACGAAATGGTTTAAGCATGTATCGCATACAAAAGTTTGAGATTTTTTCTTATGCATTTGAGTTGTAACCAATCTCGATAAGTTTCTTATCCAACAGAAATGAAACTGCCCCTCATCGTTGGATATCATTAGTAAATGTATAGCATCTTTATTAATTTGAGTATTTTTACTAATATATATGGGCAATACTGAATTTTTACCAAATTTGTTTTTTCTTTCTAGCGTATATACATTTATACGTAAATCATTCATTGTCTCAAATTTTGATATAACTTTTAATTTCATTGGAAATTCTAGCCCCGAGTACTTTAAAACTTTACTGAAATGTGGATATGAAGATGTTCTATCAGAATGCACATTTGCAGGACGTAATGCTGACACTACCGACCACAAAAAACAATATTCATGATCATTTTTTACGTTAATCACGGCCTTTTTATTTTTAATATCTTGAGGTAGCTCAATATATTTACCTACTGTTAATGGTGTGTAATGATTTAAATTTACTTTTAAATGTAATATCTCAAGCAAACTCCAACCTGCATCACGTTCTTGAAAATTTTCTAATTTTGTCAACAACTTATTCTCAACATTAGTCTCATACCACTCTTTTAAATTGGTGCCAGAATCAATTTTTTCATTTTTAGTAGCAAACGTTTTTAAATCTATCTCGCCACTACTAGGTTTTATAAAATATGCACTAAATATTACGTTAGCTTTAAGCATTAACTTATCTTTTATAATTTGTTTCACTTTTATTGAAAAACTTCTGTATGCTTTTGCAAGAAATTCTTGTGGTTCCTTATAACCTAAATTTACAATCATACCTGTTCTTATTCTACTGTTAAAACAAGATTCTACATCTTCCCATACCAACTTGTTATTTTGTTGTTGTTGTTGTTGTTGACCACTCCCTACACCCGCTCCCTTCTTTGCTAATTTTGCTTTTAAATTTCGCAATAATTGCCGTTGCCCCTTTAATAAACTTAAATTTGCCTCTAGCCTGAATGGATTTTCATTTTTAAAACTATGCTTACGTATAAATCGACTAACAATTAAAATGGTTTTATTTACATGTTTAATCAATGTCTCAGCCTCATCACTATATTTTACAATCGCTATCGCATCTCTGATGGTTTTTATTGAGTTCGAACTTAATTCGGTAACGTTGTCTGTTGCAGACATGTTCGCGCGCGTGCGGTTGTAATACTAACTCTTGCAGGCAGCCGAGCCGCTCTATTTATTCATCGTCGCAGCTGATAATGGAGGTCAGCGTCAGCAAAAAAATTTCAAACAAAGGCAGCATTCAATTTAGCTGTTGTGCAGTTTTTCCTCAAACAATGGGTTCCTTTGTTCAATTTTTAACAGCTTCTCAAACATGTCTGGACATGTCTGAAGCTTCAGACAATAACATCCTGTTTATCTGATAATGGTGGTCAGCAAAAATTCCTCCAGACAACAATGGCTTCATTGTCCAATTATCGTGCAGATTTCTCAAACAATGACTTTCATTGTTGAATTTTTACCAGATTTGCACATTTTAATCTCCAGACAACAATGGCTTTATTGTCCAATGTCGTGCTGATTTTAAAACAATGGATGTCATTGTTCTATTTTTACCAGCTTTGCACATTTTAATCTCCAGACAACAATACCTTCATTGTTCTCGAATATCGTGCTGATTTTAAAACAATGGATGCCATTGTTCAACAACATTCTGCAAGAATAGACATGTCTGTCAGACGATGAGTCACATCCGGTCGAGCCTGAGAAAACTTTGATAAGCGTAACAATAGCTTTATTGTTCTCCAATGGATGCCATTGTTCTATTTACTGATAACAAAATCCTGCAAGAATGAACATGTCTGCATCCCAGACGCTCGAGCGTGGGAAAATCTTGTAAAAATTTCAAAAACTACACTTTTAACCCAAAAAAATTCCCGGAAGTGCCCCCTAGGCATCCCCTCGAGCGTGGGAAAATTTTCAAAAACTACACTTTTAGCCCAAAAAAAAATTCCCGGAAGTGGCCGAGGTCAATGACCCCGACTAGGCCAATGACCCCGCCCACCGGCTAGGCCTGTGACCTTGACCTCGGCTAGGCCCGTGACCTTGAAAAAAGTTCAAGGTCAAATGTGGTCTAGAACCCGCCTAACTACACTACTGATAAAAAATAGATTTAATAACATGAAATAACATCTTATGGTCAAAATTTATTTAAAAACAATTTAAATTCAAACACATTTAGTAAATTTATTCAGAAAATGTATAATGGTTACAAAAACATTGCGCTTCCATACTTTGACCAAAATGATTTAAAAAGATATTTTTGTCAACTACACGGAAAAATTGCATGTTCAACACATTGGAAAAGTGGTTCTTCCATGCTCACGTAAAACTTTTATATTCGCTGGAAAACTCTCACTTTTCTTAACTTGTAGAACAATCTACTATTAATTCACTAGCGATTTAAGAAGAAAATTAACTCGCTACCATATAAACATTATAAACAGTTACTTATGGTTGCTATTATAGAGATAATAATAACCGTCTTGCGGCCCGCGACTGTTTTGTAAATGAAAGTCTTATATACCTACCTGAAATTTAAATAATTGAGTCATGCGCGCGCAAAATTCAAGCGAGCGTGCATTTAATAAGAATGTAATATCACAGACACAAAGTGGGTGCGTTCAGCCGGCATAGCGCTAAGGTAGCGATTGCGTTGAACGCTTCGCTGACCGACAGCGCTTCGGTTTCGCTTAGGCAGCAGTCGCCATTTTTGGGAGCAAATTTATTTTCGCTCCATTTCCGCTTCATTTCCGCTTGACCACTTAGCAGAAGACGGTGTTTGGGCTTACTTCTAATTATAACCTAGAAAGCCGCGAATTTTTTAAAAGCATGGATTCTGAAATGACTCTGCTGCAGTTTAATGTTAAGAAATTAAAATGACCATTTTCTCAAAATCAGTAGTTCCTTGAAATTATTGAAACAAATAGCCACTGAAATGTGATATAAGATATAATAGTATATTAAAGTTTGAGTGGATAACAAGGTCTTTAAAACACGCGCGAGTTTTCGAGCACGACGGCGTAGCCGGAGTGCTCGAAATAGAGCAAGTGTTTTAAAAACCAGTTATCCACGAATACTTTACGCTATTTTTTATTATACCTCCAATACTGGAAATAAATTACGCACTAAAAACTTAGAAATAATTTTTTTGGTGATAAATCGGAGGCCATAATAATATTGCTACTATAGTTACGAGAATTATTTACGTTGTTGTCGCGTCCATGTTCGTTGTTGCATTCAGTCGTTTCCTTGACAACCTTTAAAGCTGGGCGAGCTTTAATCGCCTGTATTCGCACGCTCAGGCGTGCTTTAAACGGCGATTCTGATGCAGGTATAATAAAAAAGTAGTGATTAAAAAAAATCAGTCTAATTTTGACAAGAGTTAAATGCTCAAACTCAAAATTCTTCATGAGGCCCATTTCCATTCTCATTATTTTCTTTCAAATTTAAATGGAAATTTTGCAGCCCTTGTCCTGGCAAAAATACGTCACTACGCAATCACAACATAACTGACGTTTCTGTTTGTAAACATAGCGCTCGCTAGCCAAGGTCGTTCAGCCGTTCGCACACATTTTTTTATAAGTACAGTTATATGTAGATAGTTATACTTTGTACATAGTTCTCGTATTTTTATTATTTTTCCTAATTTTTTTGTCATTGTTCCTGCGTATTAATAAAATTTAAATACAATGTTTTCGCATTTTTAATATCACCCCGATATACATAGTATACCTATAATCAAAATTATGAATAGGTGCGGCCCGCCTTCACTTCATTTTGCCACTATGTGGCCCTTGCCTGCCAAAAGGTTGCCGACCGCTGGCGTAAATAATTCTCACATATAATCTCATAAGAGCGTTAATTCTTTCCGGATTTTTTTTTACTGCGTTTCAACAACGTCGTATTAATTAGGACGCCTTCCAGAGGCGAGCGTTTCCTTTCCAGAGACTTTCCATTTGAAAATTTATTTTTTGGAACTTTACCTTACTGCCAATCTCTAGCGTGCTTTTAAAACTTCCTTTAGTGCAACAAAAGTTATTAACAAATGACAGTGAGAAAAATCTACTTTCGATGTCAGTCGTCGAAAAATATGTTTCTTATGGTTCTGATCCTGGCGGTTGAAAAAATTGTATATACACGGCAGGGCAGAACACCATTTTTCCCTCTGTGTATTTGTGCTCGGCATCGCCCTTGAGCTGCAAACTCACATCTTGGGAAAAATTATGCTTTTCTCCTCCTTGCCATTGGTGACATTAAAAAAAATGACTTTTTGATACTTTTCATAACTGCTCAAAATCATATTGATTTCACCTAAAAATGAACTAAACGAATTAATAACAGATTTATCCATTTTCAAGTAAGCTCTATTCTATAATGTATAATGGTTAATTTATACAGCGTCCGGCAACAAAGCGGGGGTGGAAGATATTTCTAAAACTATGAGAGTTGCATAAATATCGCGTATATAAAAGTTGTAGGTACTAAGGTGGTGCACATTTCTAAAATAATTTTGATTATACAGGGTGTCTCAAAAAAGTGTAGCGGGTCAAACTTACTTTGTTTTAAATAGAATTCCGTATATTTAGGTAGCTTAAAAGTTTTGTATTGAAATACTCTTCATTTTCATATCAAGTTGTATGGGTCTAACGTCAACTGTTTTGGAGATATTAACAATTTTATGCAAAAAATTGCTGAACTTCAGGCGGCTGCTGTAAGCGACAGAAAACCATTGAATGAAGGAAAACGTTACCAAAAAATTATGATTTTTGTAAACTATTTTTCAAGTGTAAAATGGTGGATCTGGGTATTAATGTTATACAGAGTGCTCAATATTTGCAAATTTAATTTTGATTGTTTTTTTAAATGGGACGCCCTATCTATTTTTGTATTTCTGAAGAGCTCTTTTAATGATCTTTCTTTTGATTTGCTACTTCATACCTCTTAAGTTCCAACTGTTTTTCAGATATGCAAGTTTAAACATAAAAAACAATTTAAACCCCTTAAGATGCTTTACTTCAAGGGATAAAAAACAAACGCCTTTAAAATAATGATTTAAACACTTGAATTCTTCAAACAAAAGATAAAACCAAGCTGAAAATACAAAAATTGAACCAGAACTCAAAACTAGAAATAACCAATACGAAAAAAGCGAAAAAAAGCAGGAGAAAATTAAATCTGAAAATCGACCGAATTTTGAGATAGGAAATGAAGTGGAAGAAGAAAGCTCATTAAAAGTACTTTTTAAAAATACAGGGTGTTCCATTTAAATAAATCAAACTAATTATATTTGCAGATTATGAATTCTCTGTAGAGCTTTAATACTCAGAGCAGGAAAGGAGAACTATTTGAACATTTAGTGTAATTACGTAAAAGCTTTTGGTATATTGGCTTTTGTTTTTTCTTATCTGATTTAATTTGACCGTGGAGTTAATTTATTCCTGCATTTATAGTTTTTTTCGTGTTTATAATTTCCTGTATCAACACTGACTGAATTTATATTTTCTAAACCTGGTTTTGTGCTTTTATTTTTAGAGAGATCATGTGTTTAAATCACTATTCTAAGGGCGTTTGTTTTTTATCCCTTGAAATAAAGCATCTTAAGGGGTTTAAATTGTTTTTTATGTTCAAACACACATATCTGAAAAACAGTTGAACTTAGAAGTATGAAGTAATATATCAAAAGAACGCTCATTAAAAGGGCTCTTCAAAAATACAAAAATATACAGGGCGTTCCATTTGAAAAAAATCGAAATTATTAAATTTGCAAATATTGAGCACCCTATATAACATTAATACCCAGATCCACCATTTTACACTTGAAAGATAGTTTACAAAAATCATAATTTTTTGGTAACGTTCTCCTTCATTCAATTGTTTTCTGTCGCTTACAGCAGTCGCCTGAAGTTCAGCATTGTTTGCATAAAATCGTTAATATCTCCAAAACAGTTGACGTTAGACCCGTACAACTTTATATGAAAATGATGAGTATTTAAATACAAAACTTTTAAGCTACCCAAATATAGGGCATTCTATTTAATAAAAAGTAAGTTTGATTCGCCATACTTTTTTGCGACACCCTGTATAATCAAAAATATTTTAAGAATGTGCACCACTTTCGTACCTCCAACTTTTATATACACAATATTCATGTAACTCTCATAGTTTTAGAAATATCTTCCACCCCCGCTTCGTTGCCGGACTCTGTATTTATACAGTACAGTGAACATTGCGCTTCCATACTTTGACCAAAATGATTTAAAAAGATATTTTTGTCAACTACACGGAAAAATTGCATGTTCAACACATTGGAAAAGCGATTCTTTCATGCTCA
Organism: Agriotes lineatus; assembly: GCA_940337035.1. Lineage (NCBI taxonomy): Eukaryota > Metazoa > Arthropoda > Insecta > Coleoptera > Elateridae > Agriotes > Agriotes lineatus. The sequence continues at coordinate 101,538 of CALNHX010000989.1, read as the reverse complement.
CGTAAAACTTTTGCATTCGCTGAGAACTCTCACTTTTCTTAACTTGTAGAACAATCTAACAAGAGGTCAATAAAAAAGCCAATTAGGGTAGGCTCTGATATGTGTTATACGTTTGGCAGTACTGAAGTGTATTGTCAGTCTATGTCAAATTCATGATTAGTAGGTTAGGTTTTGTTTGTTGTTTGACACAGACTGACAAAACCTAACCTGCAAATCTCGAATTTGACATAAGACTGACAATACACTTCAGTACTGCCAAACGTATAACATATATCACAGCCTACCCTAATTGGTTTTTAAATTGATCTCTTGTTACTATTAATTCACTAGCGATTTAAGAACAACTCGCTAGCATATAAACATTATAAACAGTTACTTATGGTTGCTATTATAGAGATAATAATAATAATGCCAGTTTAAAATGACAAAGAAATAATAATTAATCAAGTTATTTAACAATAACAGTAACGGCGTAATCTCTAGCGTGCTTTTAAAACTTTCTTTAGTGCAACAAAAGTTATTACATTTGTCGTACATTTTAAATGCGGCATATGCCGCGGGTTTCAGCTAGTAGTTCAAATGATTGGCTTATAACCTTTCGCGGAAGTTAACTTGCGACTTCAAATCAGGAAAAATTGCTCTACTTACTTAAAAAACTACTGCAGTTACATAAGGCTGAAAAATAAAAATAAATAAAAAATATCGTCGTCGACCTTTTAATACCAGCCGATACTATTTTTATAATGGGAACAGTCACTCAAATAAACAAATAAAATCCATGATTTTTTTCAACTGCTTTGTGTGTAGATTGTATTATGTTTCATTAATTAACAAATAGGTAATTAAAGCCAAAATGAGATATTTTATTTAAAGCGAGATTTTTTTGAATAAATAAAAAGCCAAATTGTAATTACATTTTTAAGTTACTAATACGTTTCTTCATTTTGTAGTGGCTTCTTTAGTTATATCGAGTTGCTTTGGAGAATTGCCAGCTATTTTTAGTATAAAATGTAGGGTTAAGAACTGGTGACACAATTATTCTTGTGTTATCTGCAAAAAGTACATAAATTGTGGCAACGAGAGCTCGTTGAGTTACGGTTGTACAAACCTGGTTTCCAATGTAAAAGGTAACAGGGCTGATAAACAGTTGGCCAGCGATGGGTTACGATTTCGAGCGGGCGAGCAAGAGGTGTTTGTATGTTAGGTTTGCCATGACGATATCTAAGCAGCCATATTGCCTTTTGTGAGCAGAATTGATCAGTGGATAGTGACAAGGTATGTGTTAACGAAAGAATGAGCACGGTAGGGTTTTGTTTATGTTTTAAAATTTTACTTGTAGGTTGTTTGCCGTCAATTTTTGGTTTTTGAGTTAAATAACAGGGTGGGTATTTGGGAGAAGCTACGTTAAAGTTAAATCCTTTCAAACACTGAGATTAATTTCAATTCAAGTTAATAGCTATTTATGCAACAAGTGCTAAAAGTGGATGTTTATTCACGAGACATGCAAATTATGAGACGAAGCCGAAGTCGAGTGCAATAACACTTTTAGCACGAGTTTGCATACAATACTTTTTCTACGACCTTAAATTTTCTGTTATTAATCCATAAATGTCGATTTAACAAAGGTTTGCATTTATGACAGTTATAAATTATGTCATAATAAAGAGATGGCCTTGACGTGCAGGTGAATGCTGCTGGAGCCAGTACTGTCAAAGTCAGTTATCAAAGGTAATTATAATAGTACACATCTGACTTTATTCATTACATAACGCTTTAATTATTTAAAAAACACTTTACCTCTAACGCAAGAAGTAACTAGAATAACTTTACAACCTCACTTCCATCTCGAAATTGTAGTTTTATAACCTCACTTCACTTTTAGCACATGGGCTAAAAGTAAACAGCTGATCTCATATTAAACACGCTAAATTATAAAACATCACTTTTAGTGAAAAAAGCTAGTGCTAAAGGGCCTACTTTTAGTGGTGGTAGTAGAAAAAATATTTTACAGTAGTGCAAGAATAACCTTGTGCTAATTGGTATTTGTATTAATAATTTAAACGAGAATCTTAAAAAGGTTCATATTTAGATCGATAAGCCTAATAGCAAATTAAATATTTAAATAAGTTTAGTAAATTGAAATAGAAAAATAGCTCTATTGTAATAGTTTACAGTATCTTCTTCTTCTTCTTCTTTAACAGCCCTTTCTTATCCACTCCTGGATGTAGGCCTCCCCTCTCTGTTTCCACTCTTTCTTATCTTGTACCACACGTTGCCAGTTTTTTTCCAGCTATTTCTGTGATGTCGTCAGTCCATCGTCTCTGTGGTCGTCCTATACTGCGTTTGTGTAGCCTTGGTCTCCACTGCAAAATATGTTTTGTCCATTGTGTCGTCTCCTGTCTTACCACATGTCCTGCCCAGCTCCATTTTAACCTCGCTATTCTTTCTATGACGTCTTCACACTTCGTTCGCCTTCTAATTTCGTCATTTATGACGTGGTCTCTGAGACTTATTCCTAGCATGATACGCTCAATAGCTCTTTGGGTGGTTCTGAGTTTGTTTGCAGAACTGACAGTTAGTGACATGGTCTCCATACCATAAGTCATCACCGGGAGAATGCACATATTAAAGACTGCCCTTTTTAGGTTGATCGGTATCTTCGGGTCTTTCAGAACAAACCCTAGTTTTCCAGTTGCTGCCCATGTCATTCGTGTTCTTCTGTTTACTTCGGCTGTTTGATTTTCCTTGCATAATTTGATTGTATGTTCTAGGTAAATGTATTCCTCGACGTTTTCTAGATTTTGGTGACCGAGTGTGAATGTTCGACCTTCTCTAGTCATGACCTTAGTTTTTCCTATGTTCATGGTAAGAACCTACTTTTTCCGACGCCAGTTTGAGTTCCGGTAACATACTCTGCAGCTCATCTAGATCACTACTAATCAAGACAATGTCGTCTGCGAAACGGAGATGGTGAAGGTGTCGTCCATCGATTCTTAATCCTTTTTTGTCCCAGTCCAGTTCTTTGAAAATCTCTTCTAAGGCCAGAGTAAAGAGCTTTGGAGAAATAAGGTCTCCTTGTTGCACACCTCGCGCAACCTGTATTTTGTTTGTTGTTAGGTTATCGGTAATTTTGACTTGAAACGTAGCCGTGTCATAAATGTTTTTCAACAGATTTCTGTATCTTGAGTCTATTCTTGCTTTGTCTATTGCTGAGAATACTGCCCAATGTTCAACTGAGTCAAACGCCTCTTTATTAGGGAACGCACAGCTTGTATATGATCAGTTGTACCATAGCCCTTTCGGAACCCGGCCTGCTCCGGTGGTTGATATCCGTCAAATTTATTTGTGAGCCTGTTGGTAATAATCTTTGTAAATAATTTATAAGGGTGTGGCAAAAGACTGATGGGTCTATAGTTCTCCAAATTGTGTTTGTCTCCTTTTTTGTAAAGCAGGATGACCTGCGCATTTTCCCATGTAGCAGGTATTTTATTGTCAGTTAGACATTTGTTCAGTAAGGTCTTAATTGAGTTGAGTGTTGCAGTACCTCCCAATTTTAGCATTTCAGCAGTAATACCATCTTCTCCCGGTGCACGTCCATTTTTCATGTGCGACAAGGCATATTCGATTTCATTTATGGTGATGTCGGGGATTTCTTCTGACCCGACGCTTATTACATTTTGTGAATTTGCATTTGGGGTTGGTGGATTTTTAGAACAGTACAGATTACTATAATACTTCTGAACGATGTCGACAAGTTCGTTGTTATCTTGTTTTATTTCACCTTCGCTATTTTTTAGTTGATGTATTGTCGTTTTCCCAATTGCTCTGTCTTTTTTTAATACTCTCATGTTCTTATTGTTTTCGATCACTGTTTGAATTGTCTCTGTGTTATACTTTCTTATGTCTTTCCTAATTCCCTTACGAATAATTTTGTTCATCTCTGAATATTCTATAGAGTCTTTATTCATTCTTCTTCTTTGTTCTAACATTTCTTGTGTTTCTTTGCTCAATTTCGAGTGTTTGTTTTTCTTCTTTGAGCATATCTTTTTGGTTACTGTCTTCACGGCGTTTCTAATTTTTCCTTCCAGCTCATTTATATCCATTTCTATGCCACGGCTTGCGGGGGTTAATTTCTTTCTCAGTTCTTTTTGATATTTATCAAAGTTTTCTTTTAGTTCTTTGGAAGTAGGAAAGAGCTTTGGTTTTATAAGTGTATTTCTTTCTATTTTGATGTATATTTCTATTCTTGCTCTGACAAGTCTGTGATCGCTGCCAGTGTCGAACTGGGGTAATACTGAGATGTCTTTGACAATATATTTTCTGTTGGTTATAACGTAGTCGATTTCGTTTCTTGTTCGTGAATCAGGGCTTCTCCACGTTCATCTTCTTTGAGGCTTTTTTTTGAAAAATGTGTTCATACAGTACATATTTTCATTTTGTAAATAGTTCATTAGCATATTCCCCCGTTCATTAGATATGCCCAATCCAAAGTTTCCCCTGTTTAGTAAATTGTCTTCATTGAGCTTTCCGACTTTGGCGTTAAAATCGCCCATTATAATTGTGTAATATGCTTTTTCGGATCTACGGGCTAGTGAGATGTCTTGATAGAGTTGTTCTATCTCGCCGTTTGTTGATAAACTTGTAGGGGAATATACTTGTATTACCTGGAGGCTGTATCTATTGGATAGTTTCAGGATGATATATATGACTCTAGGTGATATAGATGTCATCTTTGTTACTAGATGTTTTATATTTTTATTTATTAGGATGGCAACACTTCCTCTATGATGATTTATGTCGTTATTATTCTGGTGTAATATGTATATGTCCCGATTTTAATGTTGTACATATCTCTGTCGGTAGCCTGGTTTCGCAGATGCCAAGGATATTCCATTTTATTTGCTTCAGTCCTTCTTCTAGTTCTATCTGACGATCTATTGATTGCATAGTTCTGATGTTATATGTATACAGTATATTATGTGGTAATCGTGTAATCGCAATTAGTGCAGCAACATAAAACACATCTAATGGGTATGCCAAATTACTATAATTGTTTTCTATTTACCTACAAAGTTTTGTTATTGACGCAATAAACACACATGAAAACTTGGAAGCATTAACTAATCATGTAAGTAGGTGAGTTTAAGCCGGTCAAAGCTTACGGTCCCGGGCATGCCTTCCAAGATTATGTGCTTATTTGTACGTTGCAGAACCTCAAATGGGCCTAAATAATTTAGTTTAATGTCCTTGGTGTGGGTGTCATTCCGGAGTTACACTTGTGTACAAGGTTCCAGATCTTTGTATTTGAGAAGGCATATTGTTGTATAAAGAAATATTTGTTTGCCAAAATGTTGCTTTAAATTAGCAACAAAAGTAGGCATGAAAGTGGCGGAAAGGAAAGCAAGGTTATCATTTTCAAAAATGTATTAGGGTATACGAAGAATGCATTCGTATAAGATCTCAGCAGGTGGTACGTGTAGGTCTGGCAGAGCTGGGCAGTAATTAATTACTTTGTAATTAAATTACTAATGATTTTTTTTGTTTATTTGCCTTGGAATTAAATTACTTTTCAAGATGCGGTAATTGTCATTGGGAATTGCCATTTTTGCTAAAAAGTTCTTGACAATCACTTTTTGATTAATTTTATTTAATTAATTATGAATGGTCCTCGACACCGAAAGGTAAAAGAGGCTATAGATTGTGAATGTGAATTACTACATTCAATACTTAATTACTTTTGTGTAATGAAATTGCTCTAAAGTATTTAAATTACTTTACAAGTATTTGAATTACCTGTGGCAATTGAAATTACTAGCGGTATTTGAATTAATTTATGGTAATTCAATTACTGCTCTCGACTGGGCGCTAAATCTCCAGAACGCAAAATATACGATAAGGTCTTATTAAGTTACATATTAAGCAAAACGGAATAGAATAGGGTATTTCCAAAACAATATAAGCCTAATTTATGACGAGTCGCATTTTGTACGATGCGTGCACGAGCAAAGAGTGCATTGGTGCGTGTATGTAGATGTGATATGTAAGTTGTAATAGTGAAGCTAATATTTATTGTGTAAGACGCTAAAACTCTATTTGCGGTAGTTACATTACAGATTACAATACCTACGGTAAAAATATAATTTAAAATAGCTTCATTAGGCGATATTGGTCCATAATAATAATAATATTCATTTCAATTTGCTTGTTTTAAACGATGTAATAGCATAGGGTTATACTACCGTGCAAGTGTAACAAGCGTTAAGTCCAGGAAATTACGTTTTTGAGTGAGGAGTTGAACTAAACGCCCAAAATCCGGTAACAACCTTTAAACAGCGTAAAACACATAAATAAAATGTACCTAATTGCAAAATTGCATGCCTGGTTGACTCAAAAATGCAGTATGGGGTATGGTACTAATACAATTTAAAAACAGCGCATAAGTTTACCGCATTCTTGCACATAAATAAAATGTACATAATTGCAAAATTCCATGCCTGGTTGACTCAAAAATGCAGTATGGGTGACTCAAAAATGCAGTATGGGGTATGGTACTAATACAATTTAAAAACGACGCATCAGTTTGCCGCATTCTTACATTGAACATTTTTAAGTTATCCATTCTTTGTCGCTTTCTTGCCTTGTAATGCCCATATGCTGCTTTGGTTACTGGCAACTAGTGCATAATTCTGCGGCTATGAAAAATTGTTTATGGACTGCTGCAGCATGTTAGCTTCGATTATTATTAAAAATCTGGAATAGTACCTTATAAAAATCGTGACTTTCTTATTCCGCTCACCTCATCCAACATTACTTCTTTACGTTATACAGGGTGCTGCCTTAACGGACGAAACATACAAAACCCCCATGCTAAATAAAAGGCATTCAAATATTGGCGTCTTAATGATTTTACACAAAATTCCATTTAGTTTTTTAAAAAGAACGGTGCATAGTAACCCAATCTATGTAATTTCAGATATTTTATTGCCCTAAACTTAAAATCAATAGATATTATTAAATATTTTGATAAAACTAATAGGTATTATTAAAGATGTTGATAAGATTTTGAAATTTGAAGTAAAGATATGAAAGCAACCTAAGCAATTTATTTTTCGAGCGTTGACAGTAATTTTATGAAATACCTATTTTTCCCCGTTTCTTATACGGTGTGTTCAAAAAGAAAATACATAAGGGTTGGCCATGGAATATAAAAGTAATGTCAACAGCAAGCTTTACAATTCATTAGTCATCACTGTTGTTATTAATGTAAGTTTTTATTATATAAGATTGCTGTCTTTAAAGCTTGCTGTCGACATAAGTTTTATTTCCCATGGCCAACCCTTATGTAATTTCTTTTTGAACACATGATATTAAGGTCTCTTGAATGTAAAAATGACTTCATTGTTACGTGCTTGAGCAAATGTCTTTTGTTTTCGTATCTGATGTACGAATTCTTATTTCAATCAACCGTTTTCAACTAGGTTCATTAGTCACCTGCCAACTTTCAACAGTCCCTGATCAACACCACTTTGATGTTTTGTTTTAAAATTTCCAACGTTATGTAACACATTTTTTTATAGCTATTTGTATTGCTAGGAAGGAAAATGTAGCATTCCCTCCCGCGGATGTAGTTTAATGCTCCAGCGTTAGCGAGAACAGTACCTAATCCATTGTAATCATGCAATGGAAGAAGTGACATTTTAGTCTAGAGTTATACATATGACACTTATACATGTTATGTATTCAGCTTACGTTTCTAATGGCAACGGGAGTCAATGTATTATATCCCCCCCCCCCACTGTCATTGAGAACCGACCAGGGAACTAAAAGTATATTTTCGGGAAACCCCTAACAGGTGAAAGAAAGTGTCACTTTCGTATAAAGGGGTAAAAAGTATTTTCGAACTGAGCCAACAAAAAATGCTCAAGTTACGCCAAGTGGACCACCATGTAGTGTTTTTTACAAAATCTAAATAGAATTTTGCTGTCAAATAATTAAGAAATCCAATGCTGCACCCTATATACTTAGGTATGTTACATACTTTCGACATTCAGCCTCATGTTAGGCGTATTTAATAGTAGATTGTTCTACAAGTTAAGAAAAATTAAAGTTTTTCAACATTTAATTTACGAGCGAGCGATGCAAAGCGAGTGGATTCATTTATCACAAACATTTTTCCGTAGCCTTAGCGATTGGAATCGGACTCGGTGAGACCATTCACATTTGGGCACCAAATTAACTATGCTCTTTTCATAACCACGGACCTAAAAGATAGAGTAACAAGGGTCAACACATCACCAAGACCATATATGTAATATTTATATATGGCCTGTTGAAGAGAGAGGGTGTCAACAAAAATTGAAGGACAGAATGATTGTGCTTAATGCGCAAGCGCTAATTCTGTTTGGCTGCCAGAAATACGATCCGCGTGGTACGACACTATCCGACGCCGAAGCGAAGGCGATTTTACGAGCCACGAAGTTACGAGCGGAGATTAGCGCACGCGCAATGGCAGGAACTTGCACTCATTCTGTCTCACTTCTTTCGTGAACACTGGCATACAGCGCTTGAATAGGAACACGCCATATAGAAGTATTACATATATGACCAAGACACATACCTCACACAATGGTTGCTGCGCAAGCACCAAAGGCGCGCTCCAGCTCTGTAACCCGAATCCGAGACAAGTTGAGCATTGCACCGCCAGACGCAAGCGTATAAAGTACCAGCCTCTACACCGCAAGGTAAAATGAGGTTATACATACATACATACATCACAGAAAAAAATGCTGTAATTCTAGTTGAAATGTTGGAGAGAGCTATGTGGAATTTCGTGCAACAGCTAAATGACTCCCGGCAAATAAATTAAGCTATACGATAAATAAATAAGAAAATAAATCCCATATACATCAAAACAGTGTTCAAAGCTCCATGCAAGATTCCACAGACTTTCCCTTCACCCAATGAACAGAATTGCCTGGAGGCTGATTCAGGTTTCCGTTGCTTTTGCGCTGGTTCTATCCCTTAAGCACATAAACGAGACTGCGTTTATGTTTTAAACCAATGTAGTCAATGGTACTTAAAAGGAACGACAGTAAACTACCCTGAGAGACGCAGCCTCACGTCTCAATGATATTATGGCTTAGTATCAGGGTAGCGACGTAGTGAATGAATCAGACATTAGATGCAGATTGTTTTATTACGAAAATAAACGTTCTATTTATACAAAACAAGAATGCTTAACTAAGTAACATATCAAAGTTCAGAATAGTGTTGTTTACTGGAACGCGTTTAAAGATACAAAAACAGCAATTCAGCACAGTAAGCTTTTTATAGTTCCGCATGTGTTTGCAGGACAGAGCGGTGAACTTGGATTTACTAGATCGCTTACGGCGTGAAATGCCAAGTTGCAGTTTGCTTCGGTTTTAAACTCGATGCTTGCGAAACAAGATTAGTTTTTTAATATTTCGTAAATGTGAACTGAAATGTGCCTGTTTTAATTCAAGATTAAGACAGATCTAAATTAAATATAAACTGGCGAATTATGAAGTAAAACTGGAGGTTAAAACTGCTTGCTTATGAAATCAGAATTACATTTAGAACTTCTGACTGGATTTCGTAAATTTTGTTATTAGAATTTATGTGTGTTTAAATCAAGTTTAAACACCCAAAGATAAATCGAACCCAATATCATCAAAAGGTGTTTACAGAGTTCCTTGCTCCTGTAATTCTCTGCACTTTTACTGTTACTGAGAGTTTTTGTACATGTTAAAAGTTATTTTTTGCTTTGTTGGAATAAAATATATAACACTGTTAAACTAAGGCCACACTGCATGTGGGTAGTGGGTAGCTTGGATGCTAGAGGGTAGAGGCTAGCGAATAGAAGGTGGATATATTCCGGCCACACCGCCCGATGGAATGATCTATGTACCAACGTAGGTTCTAGTGTGAAGCTGTCGGTTGTGCGTTCAACATGTCCCGCTCAAAATTTCCCAAAAGACTTCTTTGTGATAGCTCCTTCCTTAGATATATGATAAGCAATAATAAGACGTCGTGGGTGCACGAGTACAACTTGGAGGGAGACTGTGACGGTGAATTTCTGCGAGTTTATAAGATGAGAAATTACCCAACTAAATTTTTTAATTATGCACGGATGAATATACAGTCTTTTGATCATCTTCTAAGTAAAGTGCAAGACAAACTGGAGAGAACGTCCACAAATTTCAGAGAAGCAATTTCTGCAGAACAGCGCTTGATTCTCACAGTAAGGTGAGTATTATTTATATTAATTTTATTATTTTAATTATTTGTTGTACATAATAATACAACCATGTTTTACATGACAAAAAGGAGTTTATCTACAACCACTACTAAAAGTAGGCCTTTTAGCTCTAGCTTGTTTCGCTAAAAGTGACGTTTTATAGTTTACCGTGGTTAAAGAAATCAGCTGTTTACTTTTAGCTCTAGTGCTAAAAGTGAAGTGAGGTTATAAAACTACAACTTCGAACTGGAAGTGAAGTTGTAAAGTTATTCTAGTTGCTTCTTGCGTTACAGGTAAAGTGTTTTTGAAATAATTAAAGCGTTATGTAATGAATACACTCAGGTGTAGAGTATTAATAATTACATTTCGTAACTGACTTTGACAGCACTGGCTTTGCAAACATTCGCCCGCGCATGGCCTACTATTTATTATGACATAAATTAGAAGTGTCGTAGATGCAAACATTTGTTAAATCGATATTTATGGATTAATAACGGTAAAATTAAAGTCGTAGATAAAATATTGTATGCAACGCGTGCTAAAAGTCGTTTATGCACGAGACATGTTATGAAACTCAGCATTCGGCTTTGTTTCATAATTCTCATGTCTCGTGCATAAACGTCGACTTTTAGCACTTGTTGCATAAATAGCTATTATTATTCATTACTTCTGAAAGAAATTAGAATTTCTTTCAATGAAAAAAATCTAAAATACTATTTACAGTATGGTATTTATTCAAAACTTCTAAATAATTATAATGTATTATTATTATTGTTAAAATTCCATGGGCGTCAAATTGGTGTACAGCAGTTGTGGTACAGGAGATGGAGGAAATGAAATTTGATACTGAACAGTGTCAGCAGATATAGATGACGCAGAGGGTGGACGATAGTACTGTGATGACTGATGATACGGTGTCATCATTCCTGTTCCATTACTAATGCAGTCTCTGATTGCACCTGAACCTGGTTGCATTTGCTCATGCTCTGCCAAATCAAATTTTGAATTTTTGACCGAAGCCGGAGCTTTTGCATAGTGGTAAATTCCTGCATATATGGAAGCAGACTTTTGTAAAATAGCAGATCTGGGTTGTTGTCTTCACTGATTTCCCTCTCGAGTAGCTCTACCTTTCGTCTCTCAATATCGAGTATTTCCCCGCCTCTACTTTGTATGGATCCTTCGGTTCCAGCGTTCAGTTTTCGTTTATTGATATTAGCTCTTCTGGTACGAAAATCAACCTTCTTTCCAGCTTGCGAGTTGCCTTCATCATTGTTAAGGGCCGGTTTTGCATTTGAAGTTCCTGGTTGATCTGTTGAAACACATTTTAATTATTATTGTTATTTTCCTTCCTGGTTCATGGCAACTGGGGACACTCATTTACTTCAGTTGCTGGGCGTTTCAAAATGGGAAAGACAACAGTATCGGGAATCATTATTGACACATGTATGGTTTAATAGAATGAGTTGAAAGATGAGTACATGCCAACTCCCATAACAGATATGTGGTATTCAGTTGCAGATAAGTTGGAATTTTCTTTATTACATTGGGTGCATTGATGGAAAGCATATAAGAATGAGAGCCCCTTCTAAGAGTGGATCAATATATTACAACTATAAGCAATTTTTCTCCATTCTTCTTCAAGCACGACGAAAACGCGTTAACGACATTAACAATCAGCCCCTCAAGCGTGCAAAACAAAATCATACGCTTGACAGCCAAATCGGTTGCTTACAAAACAACTTTACGACATAATCGGGAATGTAACCGAATACGCAGCCCCAACCCTCGTTACGAGATGTGCTGTAACAAGGCGCTCCAGCTATTAGATGCTCAGTGAAGAAGGTTGTGGTTCTATACTACCTGAAAGTTAGGGCTGTGCTTCGACACAAAGGGCAAATGATGGTAAATAAAGAAACGCCACCACTTTCTTAACTAAATTGGGAGAAACCACATGAGCAACACAGGTGATATTACTTTGAAAGTAGAAGTGAGTAATTCACCTTGATACTAACACCTTGGCACAACCTGAGGTAGCGACCGCAAACAGCTAGATCAAACCTACCTTAAATGGCATCAACTTACACTTACTTACACCATCTAGGTTCCTGTACAAAACATAGACACAACAGGACATGCGAAAACATCAATTAAAAACGTATAACCAATTAACAATAAACTCTATTGATGAAACAACATGAAACAAATGACAATGAACGTTACAATGATTAAATATTACGACCGAAAATATGCAAAAAGGTTAGTTGGGTTAACGACGCAATTTATACTCTAAACTCGAATTACCAAACGGCAATACCAAACGGCAATAAGTGACATGCTTACAGTTACAAACAATATTAACGGTTAGTTCTACCACAAAAACTACTTTACAATATCAAAATTTAGTGACATTTCAAAAATAGCACAACAACGGTTAAGTAAGCTTAAAATACAAGAACAACATGAAGACAATAAAACTTGATGGAATTGTTCAACATCTTACGAGTTAAATCAACCAAAAGGGCACAATTGGCCCAAACTGCACTTTGAAAAATCACTTCACTATAAATTTAACGGCTAACAATTTACCTTAATAGAAACTTAGAATGATGGACTGGTTACTGTATGGTCTTCCTCAGCTGCAAGTCGCATCCCAAGACAGTGCCAAACGAACGGAAACGACAGGACACTGTTGTAAACCACAGGACGAGGCCATAATCGAGCGAATGCGAGCGGTAAAACATCTCCAATACGAGGGTTAACTAGAATGGACCCCGGCAACAAGCAGATAGCGGTAAGGGATCAGGTCTTTCTTTTACTTGGTAGGTTTAGCACATGGTTGAGTATTCCCAAAATATAATCCACAATAAGTGTTGTCGGAGTTGCTTAACTCCAAACGGTACGGAAGACTCGGCTAAACGTTTACCTCTAACCACGATGCACTAAGCTCGAATTGACAGCGACGAGATAGTTTTACAAGACAAGAATTTCAACATTTGGCGGAGCCCCGGCCAAGCAAGGCCGAGCTCTGTGGACACAACCGCCGACGCGTGTTATTGATATTAGCGTCGATTGCTAAGTGACGCTGCTCCGAAGATGCAAGCACAAAAATGACCAAGCACAGATGCGGCTTATCTACGTTCTTTGTCCCACTTGGTAGGTTTAAGAATACGACGGATCAAAATGATGAAACAACTTTACTTAACCAGGGAATTCACAAAGAAAATTACCGCCGGCGCCGCCTAACTGGCGTCGAAAACCACTTACGGCGTGATAATGGCAAGATGACATCATCCCGGCAGAATGCGACGGCCGAACAAAGCTACTTTGTCAAGCGGGCTTACTGAGAATTTAACGAACAAAGAAACTGCACTGCTTGCAGCAGGTCAAGGTTTGATAACATTACCAAGCTATAGATTTGGCTTAAATGAATCGAAATAACTTTCGTATGGAAACAACTTTTGGTAACATTATTAAGTTTGGGCTTAAATAAATCGGAAAAGGGCTGAAAAGTTGCGGAAATAGTTAGGCTAGACAAATTTTTCTAACAGATGCCAACGGTACGCTAATTGCTATTGACATAGGTACTCCAGGGAGACAAAGTGATGGTGGGAATTTTCGGACGTCCTCTCTCTTTTGTCGACTAGAGGCAAATGAAGTAGATGTTCCACAAACAGACATCTCCAGTTTACAGATGCAGAAGTGCCATTTGTACTCCTTGGTGATGAAGACTACCCTTTACTCCCTTACTTGATGCGACCTTATCCTGACAAGAAGTTGGATGATCAGAAAATAATTTTTAACTAGCGGTTGAGTCGTTCAAGGAACAGTGTTGAATATGCTTTTGGCTTATTGGCGGCTAAATGGAGACTGTTGAACAAGTCAATTGAGGCAAGCAGTGTACAGCACGCTGTTGAAATGGCGAAGGCAATTTGCATTTTGCACAACTACATTCAGACACATGCTGGGCTTGAGGTCTATAAGACTCCACAACAGGGTCAGACAACAGGCAGAAGGGATGAAGACATGGCATCTGTAAACCATCGCTTTCCAGCAGTTGCACTCAGAACCCAGGAAACATTCAAGGCCTACTTCAATGGTGTTGGGCAGTTCCATGGCTAGAAGACTATGCTCTTCCAGAAAACATAATTTGTCGACACAACAGGAACCAAAATAATGTGGTATAGTTGGTGTATTTTGTTATTTTTTCTTCTTCTTCTTTATGTGCCGTGTTCGGTCTCCTAAACGTTGGCGATTACTGTGGAGAGTGCATCTCTGTCTTCTGTCGTTCTGAAAAGTTGTCCAGCACTTTGTATTCCAGTCCAGTCTCTGATATTCTTAAGCCATGACATCTGTTTTCTACCCACTCCGCTTCTACCTTCTATCTTTCCCTTCATTATGAGTTGAAGAAGTCGATATTTGCTTCCTCGCAATATATGGCCGAGATAAGCTATTTTACGGCACTTTATAGTTGTTACTAGTTGCCTTTTTCTGCTCTAGCTCGTCTTAGAACTTCTTGGTTAGTCAGTAAATCTGTCCATGGAACTCTCAGCATTCTTCGATGAATCCACATTTCAAATGCTTCTAATTTATTGAGTAGATTCACTGTCAGGGGCCAGCTCTCTGCTCCATATAGCAGCACCGACCAAACATAACATTTGACCATTTGTTGACGCAATTTCAAGTTCAAGTTATCATTACAAAAGAGAGTTTTCATTCTTTTGAAGGTTGCCCTGGCTGCTTCAATTCGGCATTTGATTGAGATTGAGGGTAGCAAGGTGTGCTAGTCTGATGAGATATTTCCCACTCTGCTAAAAAGCTATTAAATTTTGAATTGACAAATTGTGGCCCATTGTCTGTATACAACAAATCTGGAATACCATGCCTTGCAAATATTGATTTAAAGTTGTGTGCTATCTGACTTGTAGTGTTATTATTTAAACAACACACTTCTGGATATTTGGAGAATGTATCCACTAAAAGAAATTGTTTTTCCTTAAAATAAAACAAATCAGCTGCTATTATTTGCCAAGGTCTAGTAGCCACTTCTTTGTTTATTATAGGTTCTTTTTGTAAGCTATTTTGGAATGTTAAACATGCTGGACAATTCTTTACTTTATCGGTAATGTGTTTTGTAATAAATGGAAAGTAAACTAGTTCTTTTGCTCTTAATAAGGTTTTATCTATCCCTAGATGATTGTAATGTAACCTATCTACAATCTCTGCTCGCATTACTTTAGGTATTATCAGTTGATTATTTCTAAAAATTGCTCCGTTCATTTCCACGAGTTCATGTCTACAATGCCAATAGGGTTGTATTAACGGGTTTACCTGTTTCTTTGTATTCGGCCAACCTTCTTTAATTACTCTAGCTAGTTCTATTAATTCTCCATCTTTTTTAGTCTCAGTTACTAACTTGTCAAATTTTTGTTTGCTAATACTAACATAATCTATTAAGTTCACTTGAGCCTCAATTTCGTTTTCATTAATACTAAAATTTTTGTCATTGTAGCTAGATCTGGATAACGTGTCCGCGATGTACAAATATTTCCCTGGTTTATATTTAACTAATATGTCATAGGGTTGTAAACTTATCAGCAAACGCTGTAATCTAAGTGGACATTTATTCAAAGGCTTCTTAAAAATTACCTCTAGTGGTTTGTTAACTAGAACAATGGGGTTGACGAACTCTGTTGGTTCATCGACTTTACGTATTACCTCATCGTTCACCATTCTCTCCAATTCTAACTTTTACCGGTTTCAGGATATTAAGCCTTTGTTTACATATACAAAAGTGGGCTGGTAACTAGATCATAACTTATCTGTAGGGTAATGGAATATTACCCTACATGGCAACCATAACCATATAGCAACCGATAAACTATTGAACATATCACGGATGTTATGATCATAACAGCCTCAGATGTTTTAAAATCCTCGCTCTACGAGCTCGAATTTCAAAACATCTGCGGCAGTTATGATACTCATAACATTCCTAGATATGTTAATAGCTATAATTTGTCTGATTGAGTATATGGAATTTTTCTGCAAGGAATTACAACCGGATCATAATTTTCAACTAGCTTGAACTCACACGGTTGCGACTGAATTTTACACAGACCTGTGAATATCTCTGCATATTCTGTAATAATTTGCTCTGTGTTAAGATTTTCAATTTTGTCAATTTGATTTATGGTTAAAAGATTTAAGTTTTTGATTGCTTCTATACCAACAATTGGAGTTGAAGTTATGTTTGTTTCTGCTATTACAAAAACCAATTCTGTTTTTTTATTATTTGTCATAACTTGTAATTTGCAAGATCCCTTCGTTTTCACAATTGAACCCTCATAATTTCGCACGATCATATTTGAAGGAGTCAATTCAATGCTTAATCCTAATTTGTCATAAACATGCCATGGGATTACATTAATTTGTGCACCCGTATCAATCTTAAACTTAATACATTGATTACATTCTAATATTTTTAATTCTACAAACCAATCACCTACAATTGTATCTACTGTTTTGTCAGATTCTAATGACCCTAATACATATTCTGAAATTACCTCATTATTACACTGCTCCGCAACCTCTTTGATATCTCCTGCGACTGCATTTACATTTCTTGTTCTGCATACTGTGGCAAAATGATTCTTGCGGCCACATTTTAGGCATACTTTACCATATGCTGGACAGTGACCTGGATTATGGACGTAACCACATCTGCTGCAATTTCGCTGCCCACCGCAAAAACCTGAAAATCTTCTATTCTGCGTGACAGAAGGAACTGCTGGCTGATTTGCTTGTCTGTTGTTGTTTCCATGGTTCCATTGTCTTGGTTGTGAAGTGGGTGTCTCTGCGGATGGCTCGGTGTGTTGCTGTAGGTTTTTTTGACTGTCCCCGTACTGAACTGCTTCGCTTGTAACGCTCCTACTTCTAGGTTGTTGGTTTCTTGTAGCTGTCTGATGTGCGCTTCACTTTGCTCGGCTGCTTTGCATATCTCTATGGCTCTATCCAATTTGAGATCGGCTTCTCTTAATAACCTGTTTTTAACATGACAATTTCGGATTCCGCAAACTATTCGGTCACATATTAGGCTGTCTTTTAAGGTTCCAAAGTTACAATTGGACGCTATCTGCCTCAACTCTGTTAAATACCCATCAAAGTTTACACCTTCTTTTTGAATACAAGTGTTGAATTTGTGACGTTCGACACTCGGGTTGACTTTTGGTAGGAAGTATGCATTCAATTTGTCGAGAATTGACTTTGATTTGGCTTTCTCTTCTGCTGTGAGTCCTAGAGTATCGACGACCTCTCTTGCTTCGTCTCCCATACAGTGGAGAAGTACTGCGGCTTGGACTTTTTCATCTTTCGAAGTGCATCCCGATGCTAATGCATATATTGTAAAATTGTCTGTGAACTTCTTCCAATTCACTCCCAAGTCCCCACTCATTTGCATTGGCTTTGGTTGTTTTATAAATTCCATTTTCTTTGTTTCGGTTACCTATCTGCACGTGGTTTCCTAACCTCTAATCTTCAAATTCGCGTTACTCTGCTTGGTAGTCTGCTAATCACGCGGGTTCACTTTCTTTATTATTTATTATAATAACTCACGACTGCGCCATGTTGTATTGATAACTCTGTTTGGTTATTAATAATTTATTTGGTTACAACTTACATGATGTGACTACAAAATACGTCTCGACATTACGGACTGCAGTGACAGAAGTGTCATTGTACGCACTGGCATTGTGGTCTGTTCACCTAATGTCCTATAAAGGTCTACTCACTACAACACTACAATCTGGTAGAGTCCCTGCTATACAATCTGGTAAAGATTCGGTGCACGGTCCGGTCTAGTGCGCATGCGCAAAAATAACAGTGAACATAAAAATGTAACGTTGAACAAACTCTCTCTCGTATTTTTTCTCTAAAAAAAATTATCAAGACCTAACAACTAACATAAACCATTAACCTGGACCACCGCCGAGAGCGCAACGCATTGCTTTAAACATTGATAGCGGCAAGCGGCACCCACAACATTTTGACATACACGCTGATCGAACTATAAACCATATATATAATACACATATATTGCTAGTAGGGCCTCGGAACGTCAGAAAACATTACGGCGCCGACATAGTCTCACAGAGTATAACGCGTCTCGTGCGCATGCGTGGGAATTCGAACTCCGCCTTTAGAAGCGAATTTTAAACTTGACCACTTCCCCATTGGGCGTACGACGCCACCGCGCTTGCGCACCGCCCACCATTATACATTGAAGAGTTGGTTGTCTGTCTCACTTCCTTGGTGAGTTTCCCACTCATAACCGCTAGCAATATAGTAAGTATTAGATATATGCTATAAACTTACTTCGCTCGCAGCGGATGCGAAATAGACCGGACCGTGCACCGAATTTCACCCCAAAAGGTTACTAATGTCAAAATAAGACATTGGCATTTTATAACTTCTCAAAGTTTGAGTGGACGTATCACGTGATGAAATCCGCCATTAGTATTCCCGCGGCCATGAGTTTTTCAAATTATAGTTTGTTTATACGGAAAAGAACCATATTTTGACGTTTTTCACAAATTAGTTATTTACGATAATCAGAACAGTAGTAACAACAAACAATCCAGAACATTTAACAGAGAAATAAATATTTTCTTGTAAGTTTTATATTGCTTAAATATTCGTAAGTAACTGTTCAATAGATTATTGCGGTGTACATTTGCAATTCCAGGTTGAACATGTATGGCAGGTAGTTAATGTCGGGAAAACTCCAGTATAGCCCACTGGTACATTTTGACGTTTCCGGAATATGAAATTAGAGAAACTGTTATGCCAGTGGCGAAACTGGATTTTAAGCTATAAATAAGAGAAATACTCATTGGGAAATTCAAATTCAATATTATTGTCGACGATTGGACTAACTGCTTGTTTTATGGTGATACACAGGCATTTTTGTACTAAGTATACACAAATCTTAAACTGCAGCTAACCTAAATTAGCACCTTGACGGCAGCCAAAATTGAGTCTGGCATGAAACTCTCGTGTTTTGCCTCCATTGTCTGAACATTTGTAGAACCTCCGACAAACTGAGAATCACATTATCAAGCGCATGCGCCTAAGCACCAGTGGGCTAGATTGGAGTTTAGTCCATGTATCTATTTAATATAATTTAGATGTTAATAAAGCACATTAAATTACCGAGAAGATTTCCATACAAATGATGTTATATCATTTGCGTTTTGGATTTGAACTTTCCAATTTCCATTAATTGTAATAAATTGATGAAAACACCTTATGACTCATATTTCTTCAACATTTAAACCTCTTTGTGGTATTTTATTGTATTTGAGAGATTAGTCATTTTGAATAACTTTCTTTCACTTCAGCAAATGAATTGTAAAATTTTATTTTGACTTTAGTAATTTTTTGTTATCAAATGTCGCTTACACCGTTAAAAAATTATATTTTTTTATTACATCATCATGGTTTTCCGCAAAATCGTATTTTGATATTGGATAAAAAAGTACCAGTCAAAAATTGTATGGCCACACTGTGATTATATAGTCACTGTAGTAATTTAAAATACTATAAATGTAATTATAATATACATAAGAGCCCAGCAAATTTTTCCATTTTTATCATATGCATTTGTACCCTATGGTATGGTACTTATTACTCATGTAACATGGACAAAACACCAAAGCATCGTTTCCTGCGGAACTTTTTCTTGCCGAACTTTTTCCTGCGGATTTATTTCCCCACGGCACTTTTTCCGGCGGAACATTTTCCGCGGAACTTTTTCCTGCGGACCTTTTTCCGGCATCGCATGAATACACATACATACAAAAAGACTAGTATAGTGTTCTTGCATACATATAATCCGTTCACGATCTTTTTGGGTCAGGTGAGGCTATGACCATCTAGTAATTTTGTTGGCAGTACCTATGTGGCAACTAAACTCCCTAATGGAAATTGACACTGTTTGTGTTAGGTTAGGTTGTTTTCAGTTTATAGCTATTAAGGCAACTAGTGTTTTACAGAGGGTTTAAAAATCGAGGTCGATCATGTTAAAATTCGAGCAAAGCGAGAATTTTATGATCGACCGAGATTTTTAAACTGTAAAACACGAGTTGTCTTCAATATTTTTTCTACAGCCGAGGAGTTTGTTAGCTTAAATGCCCTCGGGGCTTCGCCCCTCTCCAAAGCGGCCGTCGGGGCTCCACCCCTCTCCAAGGGGGCCCTCGGGACTCCGCTCCTCTCCAAGGGGGCGCTCGGGGCTCGGCCCCTCTCCAAGGGGGCCCTCAGGGCTCGGCCCCTCTCCAAGGGGGCTCTTGGAGCTCCACCCCTCTCCAAGGGTGCCCTCGGGCTCCGCCCCTCTCCAAGGGGGCCATCGGGCTCCGCCCCTCTCCAAGAGTGCCCTCGGAACTCGGCCCCTCTCCAAGGGGGCCCTCAGGGCTCGGCCCCTCTCCAAGGGGGCTTTTGGAGCTCCACCCCTCCCCAAGGGTGCCTTCGGGGCTCCGCCCCTCTCCAAGGGGGCCATCGGACTCCAGCCCTCTCCAATCGGGCACTCGGGGCTCCGCATACAAATCGGTCCGATATAATAACTGTACTTTTAATCTTCACAAATAAGGTTTTATAAACTCTTAAAGTACTCCGTGCTTTAAATGGAGTGGCGTGTTTTATAGACAACATAAAGCACGCCGCATATGACCCTTGGAAACAGTTTAAAATCACGGCTGTAGAAAAAGGTTATATTTTTTGAATAGGTACATTGTTGCCGGATCTCTGTTTAAATTAAGGATGAAAAATTGAAATGATTTGACAATTGACGACAGAAACGAAAATGAGAACGAATGCATAAGGAAAGCATTCAATATTAATGTTTATTTCAATTTGGATAAGAATTGTATACATGCTATGAATATGCCACTTTATTTTACATGCTTGCTTGCTTGCTGGTGTGGAAGGTTAAAGACGCCACAAGTTGATGCCAAATAAATTTAGTACAGCAATTGAGCAATATTGATCTTATAAAAATTAACATGTGAAAATTGTAAATATCTTTTGAAATGGATGGCTTGCTGATTTTACTTCATGTTGATTTTCACATCTGCCACATAACATTTCAACACTAAAATAGTAGTAAGTAGGTAGGTAGTAAATTACACAGGTCTACAAAAAGTTTTTTTTTACTGGGGTTTGACCGAAATTAACGTGGCTAAAAGAAGTTTGTTGTACTAATTTCAAAATAGAAAGCAGTTTTTCTCTATCACATCACATTTTCTTACAAACGTAAAAACAAATAATGACAATTATATGTTTTTCCAAACTTGCATTATGACACTACGGCGTTATATTAAAAAATACAATAAAGAAAAGCAAATAGAAAAATCTTTAATTCTTTATGCTATTATAACAAATTTAATAGAATGGCGTTATTTTTCCTTTAAATGAACGCTTTGTTGCCTTTTTTTTCGCTGAATATCAGGCCCACAGTCTCTTTTGAGGCACCAGCAGTAATCCGCCATCATGCTTACATTCCACCGTTCCTGGTACCGTTCTTCCATGTCTTTTAGGTCTTGGTGGAACCTCTCCTCTTGCTCCTCGCTTTCGTCACCAATATTTTCTGAAAAATAGTCAAGGTGAGAGTGCAGGAAAAGAACTTTCAAACTCTAATTGCAACCTACAGCTTGAAACTTTTCCAGAATATTGTCAACAATTTCGACATAATTAGGGTCCTTATGATTCTCTAAAAAAATGTGTAACACATTTTTGAACGAAAACCATGCCTCTTTTTCAACTGTAGTCATGATTTCGTCAAATGTCTCATCTTTAAGTAAACGCCTTATATCACAAAAATACCTTCTTTAATTTTTGCGTCTGATAAATGTGGGAATTTAGAAGCGAGATATTGAAAACATTCACCGTTCCTATCTAAACCTTTTACAGACTGCTTCATCAAACCCAATTTTATGTGCAACGGTGGTAAAAGAAATTTTTCAGGATTCACAGGTGGGACGCAGTATATATTTGCATCCTGGAATTAATTTGTCCTCCTAGGCCATTCTTTTACAATCCAATGTTGACTTCCTGCCCTGCTGTCCCATTCACATATAAAGCATGGCATTTTTGTAAAACTTCCTTATTGTCCCAATATCATGCTCAAACATTTCAAGTCTCCACATATTTGCCATAAGAAGAAATTCTAAGTCTTCGTAGGTTTCCTTGAAATGGATCGAATGCGCAATTGGCACAGAAGCAAAAGTGTTGCCGTTGTGCAAAAGAACTCCTTTTAGGCTTCTTTTACTTGAATCAATAAACAACCTCCACTGGGATGGGTTGTGAACAACAGATAATAAATTCAAAACAAGTCCAGGAATATCTTTGCAAAAGACAAGTGATTCTTCATGTGAAATATATTTCGCCAATTCTTGTTCTCGACTTCTGTGATAAGAGAAAAGCACTCCCGCAGCAAGTACATTTTTTTCTTTGAGTCTCGATCTCAGAACTTGTGCTGCATCCTTTGGTAAATTTAAATCTCGAATCAAGTCGTTTAATTCACTTTGTGTAAATTTCTGTGGGTCATCGCAACATTCGGGCATGAATAAATCATGGTCTTCAGTTTCCGCATCTGATGGATAAACCTCTGCTGATGCTGACGATGTAGAAGTAGATAGATTTAGACAATGAAGAACATGTTTAGACACAGAAGGAATAGTCGGATATAGAATATCCTCCTTATTTTTGGCATTATATCCAAGTTTGTTCAGAAGATCAGAGATAATTTTACACTGCCTCCACATAACGATGATGATAAAGTTGATCAAAAAATTACTATAATCTAAACCAGCACTAAAATAAATGCTCCATTGATATCTTAATACTCTTGCATCATATAATCATATTCCTTACTAATTTTGGTTAAACTGTTTAAAAAAGCATCCTCTGACAAATATCTAAGGTATGAATTCATATAACCACTTAAAATTTTGCCTAAATACCTGCTAGTCACTCATCCTCCATTATTTCGCCATGAAAATCTTTATCATCATTATCGTCCTCTGATTCTGAATCAGATTCACCTAGCGAAATAATAAAGGGAGGTATGTTTTCATACGATAAATTTCCCATGTGTTTTCTCCAATCATCCAAAATAAGTTTTTCGCAATGTCTACACAAATTTTGCCACATTTCTGGAGTACATTTGGAAATGGACTCAAGCCATAAACTCTCAACCTTACCCTTGGATGAAGGTTGAGAATTGATGTGGTTGTTATAATAGGATTTACAAAACCCCCATGCCATTTCAATAGGATTATATTGACAATGGTATGGGGGTAATCTAAGAACCTCATGTCCATGTTCCCGCAATGTCTCGTCTACCAAATATCGCCGTTGTCCATTAGTTCGAAAAGGTTTTATTAAATTCCAAAGTTGTTTCTTCGTAAATTTTTGATCGAATTCAATACTGTGATTACGCAACCATTCTTGCATTTGGCCCCTTCTACTAGAAAATGTGGGTGGTTTGTCCAACTACACTGAATGATAAGGTGCATTGTCCATGACCACCACACATTTTTGTTTCAAACTAGCCAAAGCAGGAATAAGTTGTTTAACCACCCAATTTTGAAAAAGTTTCCCGTCCATTGTCTTATGATAATCTCTATCATTATTTTCTGAATTTAGTAAGAAGCCACACCCTTCTACAAACCCTAAATGACATCCCGCGTGTAAAACTGTAAATCTTGATCCTTCACTTTTAATTTTGATAGGATTACTTTTTAAATCTGATTCGTGTATCCAGCAACGGATTGACGAACCATTTTGGTAGATCCAGGTTTCGTCAAGATACACGAATGTTAAATTTTCACTAGAATTTCGAAGTTGTAAAAATTTTCTCAAAAAAGTAATTTTTGCTGCAACAACATGCTTTTGTTCACATAAAATTTTGCGACCGTTTACCTCCTTGTGTTTGTAACCCATTGAATTTATAATTTTGTATAACGTTGTACGCCCCCCTTTAAATTCCAATTGTTCTCGCGAATCAGCCAAAAGCTTGTCCAAAGTAAAATATTCGTTTTTTTCATTGTATTGCCAAATTAGTCGTTGCAGGTCTTTTCGGAACATGAAATTTGTAAAAACATCAGTTTTGTTGTGTTTGCCAGAGAATGCTGTTTGTAATTTTTCACTTTTTGTTTTTACAACCGCTTCTAAAGTGTTTCGGCTCACCTAGAAAAAAAAATCAAATTATAATAACCATAATGCATTATTTTAACTTACAGCAAATATATTCTCGAAATCTCGACATTATTAACTCGTGGACCTTCGAACATATAAGACTGGAACGAGCATACGGCATGGCAGGTGCTTCAGAGAAGATTGACAAGGACAGATATCCAATTGGTAATAAGAGCTTGTGCGCAGGAGTGCGGTAAATTTGAACGTCGTAAGCGGCGCAAATTACTTTATGTGATGAATAACTTCTGGGTTTTGTATTTTACAAATATAGTAATACATTTTTGCAATTTGTAATTTTTTTCGTAACCACTACGTAAAGCACAACAACCAAATTCACAACAGCACAAATTAATTCAAAAACAACAAAATACTCAGTCATCTGATGCCAGCTATTCTGCTGAAATCGGCCATTACTATTACTATTCTATTTTCATCTCTGTTGACCTTCTTTGAACCATGGATTTAACATTACGTTATTACAAGTATGTAAAAATAGTGCATCATTTTAACGTACAGCACATACAGCCTCTAGTCTCGACATCAACTCGTGTTCTTTAAAATCTGGCCTGTCCTTTTTGAATTGGAAATAGCATCGCTTAATCGACATTTTTTGTTGTAGCAAAATTATTTTCGGCATTTTGACTTTTCCTTTGACGGAAATTAAAATTATTTTTACACACTTGATAAATCATTTATTTTCATATGAATATCAAAATAATAAATCTGGCAATGTGGTGGCAAGAAAATGTCGAACTGACACTGACAGAAAATAAAAGTTGTATCCCCTACATCACCGAATCAGTTAGTCCAACATGAAAAGAAAAAATCATAGCCACCTCTGTCCCAAAAAGGTCGTGAACGGATTATACCTACCATACAGGCAGTCAACAAGTGTTACCCGAATTAGACTCTCATCATTTACTGGTGCTTCTTAATAGCTATTTAAGTAACAAGGAATGTAAGGACCTATTAACATTTGAGGTAGGCAAGTACAAGCCAAGACGAAGTCGCGGATTGTTGCCTGCCGAAAATGCTAATAGGCGATACATTCCGAGTTATCTTATTATATTTTTCCCGCTGCTTATCGAAATTTTCCTAGATTTTTGAAAAAATCGTTTGGTTTGTCACCTGTCACCAGGATTAGTTTTCGTGAGTCGTGTTACCTGTGAGTGTCACATGTCACATAAACACTTGCAATTTCTAAACAAAACGTCTAAATCTGCATCTTGCTTTGCTAATTTTATTATCCTAGAAACTTAATATTAAGTTCCGTTGTCAAGAAAAAGCAGCAAACAAATATAATCACCTACTTACACGTTTTGTTACTAAGGCTGTATCACTGACTTACATGATCAGCAGCGGGAAAAAGTATATGAGATTATTTTATTGTAACGGATGTTCATTTGAATTAGTAATCACAGTCGCCTGTGATACGTGTTATACGTTTGGCAGTACTGAAGTGTATTGTCAACCTATGTCAAATTTGAGGTTAGTAGGTAGGTTTTGGTTATTATTTGACACAGACTGACACAAAACTTAACCTGCAAATCTCGAATTTGACATAGCTTGACAATACACTTCAGTGCTGCCAAACGTATAACACGTATCACAGGCGACTCTGGTTACGAATTTAAATAAACACCCCTTACATATATTGTAGTGATATGTGATAATTAAATTAAATTAATAAATAAACTCACTACACATTCTTATTGTGTTTTATTTAAATCAAATTCTGACTGATCAAAAGTAAATAAATAATTGTATAAATGGGTTCATTGATTGTAGTGTTTTGCCCTTTATAGCAATTCGCACATCTGCAAGTAAATTTATTTATGGCTAGCTTAAGTAGGCATGAAGACTCAGAATCTGCAAGTTAGGTTCACCGATATGTTCATATTTAAACTCCCGTGTTACGCCACTGGGCTGTGAAATTTAAAAGTAGCAACGCCCAGACTCACTACGCTGTCACATTTATTTATCAACAAATTGATATTTCGTGCGGTTCCTTTCTGTGTAATTACAAGTTAATTCAAAGGCAAATCTATGAACAAATTATCAGGTATTTATTCGATTTATGGTATTTTCCCGGTCTAATCTCTCTTTTGTTTCAGTGTTCTTTGTTTCGTGACGTAAACCGACGCCGCTTGGGTTAATTCGTTTGTCATACGCTCACTTAACCTCACAATTCTAATTTGGTTAATTATTGGTAAAATAATTTATCTGGAGACTTGGATACGCCTGCTGCTTACTCGAAATGTTAATGTCTCGCTGGTACATAATTTTCCGGCTCCTCAAGCTGTCAATGAAGTTTTTACTCTACCTTAAACTTTTCAGGTGACGGTACGTTCCTCGGGACGGAGCCCTAAGCTGGATCTTCTCTAGAAATCGCTGCTTTCGATGTTGATGATGCTGGTCTTGGTGCCTCAGCTCCACACGATACCTCGCAGTCGTCAGCTCTGGTCTTGGACCCCTGGTTTAATTGCAGTCGACCCTCGTAAATTTGAGTTGGGCACCGACTCACGTTCGGAACTAACTGTGGTGAAATAACTTTTTGATTGGGAAAACGTTGCCCACACGTTCACTTATGCTCCACAATTTGCTGATCACAATGGTATATTTATTTTTAATTTATTTTGATCGTAAATAGCTTAAAATTCAATTTATTTGGAGACACAAGTTCGACTGGCATTAAATAATTTTATTTCAATTGTTTCTCTTTTTGTTAGTTAACAACAATTGCCTGTCTAGCTTCATAAATGTGGATGTTAACTAAGTAAAAATCAATTACTTATAAACTAAATTTCAACTTATATTATAAAAATTTACAAAACCTTAATTCTAAAATAATTGTTTGTTCATGTTCGTATTTAAACTAAGTTATAGCGCCACCCACTATGTTTTATTTGGATTGTCTGCTCATGTATTTCATTTCACTGACTCATTTTATTAATCACAAGTCGCGTTCATTTCCTGTAGTGTGAATTTCTTGTATTTTATAAAACTTGTCTGCTTTTCATCATTCTTCAAATATTACAGTTCCATTCCTTTATAGCCTTATTTGATCTAGTATTGTGCTCTCTTTGCACTGTATTGAGAACATTCTGTCCTTTTTACCTTTATTTAAAAAGTTCATAGAACTGTACTTATTCAATTATATTGACATGTAAATTTATTTAACACGCATGTAATACACCCTTTGGTGATAAATTTGTTAAATTTTCGATTGGCTTTACTTTGCACCAATATCTTAATTTATGCTAATTGATATTTCTGTGACTCTAATTTACGAATCGAGCTCTGCTCCATTTAATATGGGCACTGCTTTACCAATGTAGTTATGAATTAAATTTTCTAATGTAACTTTTTGCAGTTGCCTGCTTTACCCCAGCTCTGTGCTTTATTGACTTGCTTTATTTATCTATGCTGCAAGCAGAGTTGAGTAACGGGCTAAATACCATCTCAATATCTATAAAGCCGGTGATTCAGCGTTCGTCACGTTGGATCGTCGCCGATCTTACTAATGGTTCGTGCATGATCGAGCTTACTTCCTTACGTCATCACCGTCCAATTCATAATATAAAGATAAGTCGGTGTGTTACTTAGCGTTTCTGACAGAGTGGTTAATGCGGCTGACTAGATATCAAGTTCGCTCTGAGAGCGTAGATTTGAATCTTAGCGACTGCAATATTCTTTGTGTGAATTAATGTAATTCAGGTTATTAAGTTTTTCGTTTGAGGCTTATTGATTCTGATAAAGGAAGTGAATCACACTGAAGACTATCTAAAATGGACGTTGCAGAGGAAAAACCTGAAAAGTGAGTGCACCAGCCAGTCCTAATGAAATGCTTAAAGTGGTAAGAAATGGCTAAATGTGGTACATTATTAAATGACATAAGTTAAGGAGTCGAGTTTGTGTCACGTACAATTGGTTTTTTATTCAATTAATGTTCGTTTTAATTTTACGCACTTACATGTGCTAGTTTACGTGTAAAAATATTTTTTGTCAACTGTTGACGCACATTTACAATAGATATACTGTTCCCACCTATAAGTATACAGGGTGTTTCATAATATATGCGCAGGACTTCAGGATGTGATAGCTAGTCCAAAAATTTGAAAAAAAGTTTCTATTAACTTACCCTCTAAAATGCACAATTTTCGAGATACAGGGTGTTGAAATTGAAAAAAAAAATCGTTTTTTGCGAATATCTCCGGAACCGTTTATTGTACAGAAAACAGCTTTTGTAAGCATTTTCTACTCATAATAAGCTATGTTTTGTGCGAGAAAAAAATTTTTTTAAGTCATAATTGGTGAAGATTTTGAAGGGGTAGTGAGTGTTTTTCTCCCCAACTTCTACGCCACTGGAAAAAGTACAGTTTTGAGACGCCCATTTGAACCGCCAATGTTTTCTACACAAAAAAGGTACTCTTGGTCATAAGCTCTAAAGTTGACCGTTTTCGAGAAAAATCAACTTTTATGTTGAAAAACATGGTCAATTTTTTGAAATAATTTTTTTTTTACTAATTATACAAAATTTATTTAAACGTTAGAACAAGTAACAAAACCAAACGTTAACTTCATAATTGCAAAATTAAAAAAAAAATAACAAATCATACACAGTTAAATTAAATGTTGGAAATGTCCTCCGTTTAATTAGCAAAAAAAAATTTATTTCAAAAAATTGACCATGTTTTTCAACATAAAAGTTGATTTTTCTCGAAAACGGTCAACTTTAGAGCTTATGACCAAGAGTACCTTTTTTATGTAGAAAACATTGGCGGTTCAAATGGGCGTCTCAAAACCGTACTTTTACCAGTGGTGTAGAAGTTGGGGAGAAAAACACTCACTACTCCTTCAAAATCTTCACCAATTATGACTTAAAAAAAATTTTTTTCTCGCACAAAACATAGCTTATTATGAGTAGAAAATGCTTACAAAAGCTGTTTTCTGTACGATAAACGGTTCCGGAGATATTCGCAAAAAACGAAATTTTTTTTTCAATTTCAACACCCTGTATCTCGAAAATTGTGCATTTTAGAGGGTAAGTTAATAGAAACTTTTTTTCAAATTTTTGGACGAGCTATCACATCCTGAAGTCCTGCGCATATATTATGAAACACCCTGTATAACAGCAGTCTATGTAAGACCACATACTTTTTACACAGCAAGCAAAACAATATTAAGAAACATTTGTCTAACCTCAGAAAGTAAAATTTCCGAAGATGTTTTCTGGGCTTTGAATTAGCACATGTTGCTTTTTATACTCTTTTATCTCAAAAACAGTGTTGGATTGACAAAAATGTGAAGCTCTTTAGGAATCACTGCTAATAAAATGGCAAGACGTAGTTAAAATATCAGCCACCTTGGGGCTGATGCTAAGAGCGTTTTAAGATGATCAAAGCACGGTTTTTGTTAATGTACTTAGCATCCTATAAATTCAATAAATTGTAGTGAATTAAAGGGGTCTAATTACACTGTAGGATGGGAGTGGGGAGTAGATTGAAATAAAGAGGGGCTCGCTTGGGATACTAAAAATTATTGGTTGTACGGCGATAAATTCGTTTTAGCTTAGGGATCTACCATGATGGGTTACATGTCAGTGAAGGAATTGGAGGTTATACCATGGAAAACCTTGGTGTAAGAAAATGTGGACTCTGCTCAATATCCAGCTAAGATTTACCTTGCGAATCTCTAAAAATGCTTGCTTGACTTCAAAATACGCCAAATAATGCTGCGTTTTAAAAATTAACATCATGCAGGAAATTTAAAGATAACATTACATTTTGCAGATGTGACCGCACCACTGCCTAGAAAATGTACACCTGCTCGCAATAAGCACAAATCACTGAATCAGTTACTTATTTCTCTACATAAAATATCGTATTCTGCTACATTATTAATGGATGGTAAATTACACATGCGCTATTAGCTAATAAACAAATTCAACTTAGCTGAAATGGAATTCAATCGCTGGAACGTTGCGAAAACCAAGGAATGTCATAGAGCCGGAGCGTTAAATAAAATCTTGGTCGAGTCTACTGTATCGCTGCCCTCCAACAGTTGAGCGAAATTTTCAAAAATGAAAGCAAAATGGACAGTTCTACGGGCTGGTGGTTCTACGTACAGCTGATTGCAAATAAAACTGGGACAGCTAATATGTAATATTGTAATATGAAGTACAATAACATATTAAATACTCGTAATTATGTTTTTTTTTCTTATGCTTCTATCTTTAATAATATGTTATGTATTCACCTACGGAAATATAAGTTAGAGAAAGTTTCACACGTTATTAAAAACGCAAAAAGTGGTCTCAAGACTTGTCCCACTTTTATTTGCAATCAGCTGTACATGCGATGTGATGGCAGACCCGTCGGAGGAGCGATAAAGAATAGCCAGCAGTAGTTCAAATATTTTCTCCAATGCTTCTTCGGCGAATAGCATTGTTTTTTACAGGCTTGTTGCGACACGGTAGATAGAGAGACGTAAGGGCTGTTCATTTGAATGTATCCGACCGTGAATCGATATGAAATTCTGAGAAATTAGAAAGGAGAAATGATATTGTATTTGAAATGGTGCGTTTTGGGACGCTGAATATGTCCGACAATCGCCGTAATTTGCTTAAGTTTTTCCAAACAGCAATGCTCACTGAACTAATAACACACCACACGAAACTTCTGTGCTCGACTATATCTGGCCAGCTACAGATTTTTCCCCTTCGACCTTGAATATTGTTGCGGCAAGAAGTTCGACGAGAGGAACTACGCGGTCCCCTCTGTCGCGTGCATTCAATAGTCAATAAAAATGCCAATATTAAAATTATTTAAGGCATTCTGTTTGAACTTGCACTGACCACTTTATAAGTTGGGTATAAATCAGTACAACAAGCATTATGCTTTATATTGTCTTATACATTTCAAGACAAAATTTTAAAGTGACCTTTAGCTATATGATTGAATTGTGTATATTTTAAAATAGTTTATTCTTCACAGCAAAACCTTACGATTCCAATCGCATTCATAGCAAACCTATTGTAGGAATTTATCTATTTCCACGAAGAATACTGGTATTCTATGTTTATTATTTCATTTCTAAAAATAAATCGCTGGCTACTGTATGCATTAAATAAAACGAGCAAAACTCAACTGCAGTAGTTTTGTTCTCCACATGTAGCCGGACGTGGTTATCAAGTCTGGGCAAAACTTCCGGAGACCAAAAACCAGACACAAGTTTGAACTAGTAAATTAACTCACGTATCTCCAACTAGCGTGAATTAGTACGAATTCGAACTGTACAATTGGGGAAATTTAGCTAACCTTCCTAAATTTCCATGAACTGAGCTTACCGATCTGCGGATATTAGTCGAGATTCATTATTGGAATCGATACTGAGTTTGACTGCAATAACCCTTGGCAAATGTACGACGGCCTTAAAGCTGCTATTAGTTCAAACAATATTTTATAGTAGCCAGTGGCGCTTTGTATAGAATCAGTTGTTTAGATTGGGAGGTTAAAAAGTAAATGAAACTGTTCCTTGGGCATTGAAATGGCCTTCACGCTTTGCCACTGAACGCTGTTGTCCGTATTATTGCCATTTTGAAGGTAATTAACCTTTGTTTCTTATATAATTACGCTTTCTAAAAGCTTTACTTGTAAAAATCTGCTTTACCCCTTCTGAGTTTATTATTTGATACCTAGAACGCCGACGGGAAATATAACGGAGGTAAAAGGTGTTTGCGGTTTGGTAGAATTGTTGCACAGAGACCACTGGAATTTTCGGAATAATTCAAAATTGAAGCATTTTATTATAAAAGTAACAACACAGATACATTCTTTTTATGGTTATAGGGTTTCTCACTCATGATAAAATGTTCTGGCGTTCAAAGGGAGCTTGTATTTTCACAGATCTACGTAGGAATTTGCAAAATCACTTTGCAGCAGTAGTACAAAACTTTTGGTGTAAGAGGTGCTTCTAACTTAAACAACTATGGATACCCTGTTGCAATGTTCTTTAAACTCATATGCAATTTCAGTACATGAATATAAATGCAAAATACATTAAAATACCCGTAGGCATGATTGATGTATTCAAATGCAACAAAAACGAGTTATACATTTACGAATGGTAAATGTGTAGAGAATCAATAGTCATCGTTGACTTAGATTTAATAGTATTTTTGTATGGTTCTATTCTCTGAATTTTACGACAAAACGTTTTCCTTCCTACAATTTTAGAACAGTGAACTCTTACAGTGCAATAATGATTACTAAAGCTGTAGAGTTACTCAAAGACGAATTTGACCAGTCTTGCAGTATTATATCATTGAACACGTATAATTTAATACAATGTGTGTAATTGTTCTGTTGTTCAAAATAATAAATCGGTCGAAACTTCCCTCGCAAGCGAAAGTTTTAACACTATATATACCGCAAATATCAAATGAAAATAACTGTTCAAAATTATATACAAAATAGGTACAAATATCTTAACATTGCTAATAATACTGAAACACTGAAATAAAACACTTAGCAATGCCCATTATATCAAGTTGCAAATAAAAAACAATGCAGACGGGGAGATTCGAACCCGAGTTCCAACACGTGTGTCGGGCCGAGTTATACACTTCAAGTACTGCGCCACGGACGGACGCGCATTATAGGCGCTTATCGGTCCGTTATAAAGACGCTGTAAAATACTGTCTTATTTGCTATATTTACCCTGTATAAGTTAGATCTCATCTTCGCTGAGGATTAAGCCTGAGTTATGTGCGAATTGTTACTTTTATCTATCCCCAGTTAAAGCAAAAATAGGCAAAATTAATTTTTTTAAGGCGCTCACCTTATATATATATATATATATATATTTGACCGAAGGTATATTCTAGTATGACCGAGGTAGACAAATAATCTGCATACAAAGTATTGTCTTACTTCAACAAATGGCTTTTGAGCTATAGCACCAACACGCAGGCGGACAGACGGTATTAAGAAAATAGGTTTTTCGTCATCTTGAAACCTTGAAACGTAAAGATCTGAAGAAATCTCGGATGGTGATTTTTTCATGATTCCAATACTTTTTTCGTCTTTTAGATGAGAGAAGTAAACATTTATAAAATGCACACAGTATTTAATAGAAAAAATGGTGGAACCAAATTACTAGAATGGATAAAAAGAGGTAAGGCAAACAGATATAAGAAGCAGAACCGATTGGTGAAAAATCTAAGGAGAGACCATATAAAACTTGAAAAAGGTAGTCTTAGAAACATTCGCGGAGAAGGAATTAACCTGGCGAGAAGCAAAGGAGCTAACACAGAGCAGAAAAGATGACGTGATTTTATCAGAGCCAATGTCAGTCTAATTCTCGGCACCGATCAATTACAAGACGAGCAGACTATGTATGCATGTATGACAGCCTTTTTGTTTATTAGGATGACAAGAATATTTTTGAGTAAATTTACTTTGAAGTTTACGTTAGCTCAAAAATAATTGGTCAGGTTTCAAGAGGAAGTCAACATTTTATTTTGGTTAAACTTGTTTTTACAATATCTGTAACAAATAAATAAATGAACACTCTAATGATTAGTAGCAGTATAATTTTGTTATAAGTAACCGAAGTAAATAAAAACGAGTTGAAAATTCTAAGACTAGTATTTCCCGACCAACTCCTAGACAATGTCTAAAATTTTGCTTAAATTTAAAAAAATATATATATTTGTAAGGTTGATTCGCCAGACATTCGTATTCTATCTTTTCTTCTATCCGAAGGTGAAGTAAAGTTTTAAAATGTTGAAAAACACACAAACGGATAAACATACATAACGAATATTTAAAAAAAAACAGAAGGTTGGTGGTTAGACATTTCTATTTTGTGTTTTCATCTGTTTAAAAAATCTGAAAAAAGCTCAGGCCAACAAATACAATTATAATCAAATATTGTAGCTTTGTAGCTGCTTATAATGCAAATTTCAAATCAAATTTAATTTTTAAAACTATTTGAAATCATGCTGCCAAGAGTACCATTCATCACATGAAAAAATAGATTATATATAGATTATACTAGCTGACCTGGCAAACTGTTGTTTTGGATTATGAC
Organism: Agriotes lineatus; assembly: GCA_940337035.1. NCBI lineage: Eukaryota > Metazoa > Arthropoda > Insecta > Coleoptera > Elateridae > Agriotes > Agriotes lineatus. The sequence goes on along the minus strand of CALNHX010000989.1, from coordinate 66,938 downwards.
ATGATGGGCAAAATCCTTCAAGCCATTAAGCACAGAATCATAAAAGTATCACTGCAAATAGAGGGTCGTACAGTGTATAGAAAAACACACTTTGGATATTTTCCAATTTTCCGGCTTTCCCTTTGGATTTTTTCGAATTTTCTTTTTTGCTAAACCACCTAGGGAATAAGACGAACAAAACAAAAAAAAATCATCCAAATCGGTCAAGTCGTTCTCGAGTTTTTGCGTTACCAACACACGGCGATTGATTTATATATATATAGATTAATGTTGGCGATAATCAAAAATGTTTAAGTATTATACTCTACATTTTAAGAACTTGGTCTATAAAAGCATGATCGCAGTAAATACTGTTTTTTGCAAACTAATAGCACACTATGATAAACTGTACGTTCAGTTTTTGAGGTAACAGTAGCGCGCTCTGTGAACGTGAGTTCTATTATTAGTTAACGAGAGTCATTCACGGTATTTTTGCAATTTGTTCGGTGGACTGTTAATAATTGTTATTGCTTGGGGGGGCTCGCCAGCGATGAGTTGGTCAATGTGGACGCCTTCGGGACCGTTCTTTTCACATTTACTGAAAAGTTGGGCATATAGATATACCTACACATGCAGAGTGTTTCAAAATATTGTGACAATTTTAAGAAAGTCATAGGGAAAGTTGAAACATAAGTTTTGCATATAAACTTGTTCTCTTACATACCTCTCCATCATACAGAATGTAACTTCTGCGAAGTAAAAACAATAACATCACCGTCGAAATGAAAATTAAAGCGCGTTAACATTGTAAAACTGAAACTTGGTCATTTACTGTAAAACCCATATGAACGTTTCGTGTTGCTCAGTACCATATGAAAAGAATGATCTTGAGCTACACTCTACGACATCAAATGACAAAAGAGTAAAATGGAAAACATAGTCAGCATCATAGCAAGAGGGAAACAGATGAACAGGCCGTGTAACCTGGATGGAACAAAATAGTTTGACCAGAGTAACAGCAGAATGGAGTTGGGGTGAATGAAGAAGTGTAGGACAACCACTCACGATATGGACTGATGACATAGAGAAATTTGCAGGAATGGAATTGGTACAGGGCAGAGATAAATGGAAGAATGCGGAGAAAGTGTATTAGAGGGAGGGAAAGATAAAAATACTTAACAAATATTCAGTTTTTACTATGGATGTAAATGCAGCATCCGGATCCTCCCTTGTGACGCCTATGCCTGCGACGTTAATGTGACAATAAAAATAAGGCGGAAAAATTACGCAGTTCTGAGCGGCGATCAAAATGAAGTGTTTCAAAATGCTCGTGGGGCAAAATAAGTGAGCGTTTGTCGTTAAATCAAAATTTAATGTGCAGCACATTATGAGGAGGCGTACGTTGCGGCAATTAAGTAAATGTGGCAGTGAAGTAATGCGAGTCCTGAAAGCTCTGGGTAATTAAAGCGTTCAGAACTTTCATCAAGAGGATTGGACGGTCGGTAATGCAGGTAGCGACACACATCCTTCCGTTATTGGCAATCGGTGGCATTGCTCTTTGTGTGCAATCCAATTAAGTTAATCGCAGCTCGTCACTGAATAGCGTCAATTAGGCGTCGGCCACCGCAGCGCCACGTGACGCCGCCATCCAGCATCCAACGGAATGTGCTGCCCCCTGCTTACTGCCGGAGCCCACAATTACCACGACTTACTGTCACCACAATTATTTCCGCCCTTACTGCTTCAACCTGTCACGCCAATCAATGCGCGCCCTTGTACCGTGACAATTGCGCGAAAATCGCTGAAAATTTTAAATGAACGAAGGAAAAAATTCCGCGGCTGAAATTCATTTATATAATGCTCAGCCATAAAATTAACCGCAGGCATTCATTAGCGATATTGAAGAGAAACAGAGGTTTTCACTTTTTTCAGCTTTTTCGGTCTTTCCCTGAAATTATAACCACCAAGGGGCAGAGCCGAATTAATGATCTCTGCAGCCCTAAACCCTGGTTCGATTTTCTGCCCTTCTATTTAAATATTTTAACCAATAGTTGTCAGATTTTAAGATATCCAGTACATAACAATCTTTTATGAATATAACAGATCCTACGTATAATTTTTGAAATCGATAGATCGTAATTACAAGTAAAGTGTAAACGTGCCTATACAGAGTGAATAAGTGTCTGACATGACAACACGCACGTGGTACGAAATTGTTCAGAATTAGAAAAAATCTACTAAGAACTGGAAGTTGAAACATGTAAAGCAGAACCTTTAGTAATAGATTCTCGAAATATCAAATATGTAGATGAAATAGAAATACCTGGGGATTATTACTGTAAGTAATAGATTAAAGCATAATAAACATGTAGATTGTAGACTACTTAATTGAGGTGCTAGAAAATAGACTTCCTAAGTAGACTTAGTAGCAACCTAAGTGGAAGGGCGAAAATTCTAAATACAAAAGCATTTTTCTACCGCATTTTGATTATTGCTTCGCTTCTTTATTTGTTTTGGCCAAGAAAAATTTGCAGAGTTTGCAAACATTGCAAAGTAGGATTAAGCGAGCAATTGTGTGGTGTAATGAACGAACTCGTCCACCTAGATCGCTGAGTTGGATAAGGTCCCAACTGACTAATCAGGTAGACAGGGTTCAAATCCAGCCATGGCCTAAATTTGAATCAGAGCTACGATGGGTTTGAACTCATTAGTTAAGTTATATTAAGGTTCGTTCGATGTATGGTGCATTTGGGTATGAAAAAGCGTATCCCAAATCGAATGTGGCCTATTACCGTACTTGTAATTCCCACCCATTAGTTAAGTTATCTTTAATTTAGATTAAGCTTTGTTGAATGTGTGCTGTTTGAGTGGCGGGAAGTGCAGTTTAAGTCGAATGCGACTCACTTTTATCGCGGTGCGGTGGATGGACCTCGAAGACGAAGGATAAAGGTGGTCAAAACTCATTAATTAATAAAGGAACTAATAGAGTTACCGGTATGCTCAAAGCTTTACATTGGTTCCGTACAGGTACTACTTTGTAAATTTAGGCCTAGTACGATGAACAAGTTGATTCTGTGGAGGGGTTTAAGGAATTCTTACCCTTATGTGGATTATTTCAAAACCTACTGTTTTTAACATGCAGCGTTTAAGATCCATATCTCAGACCCATATGCGACCCACTTTTATCGCGGTGCGGTGGATGGACCTCGAAGACGAACGATAAAGGCGGTCAAAACACATTAATGAATAAAGGAACTAATAGAGTTACCGGTATGCTCGAAGCTTTACATTGGTTCCGCACAGGTACTACTTTGTAAATTTAGGCCTAGTACGATGAACAAGTTGATTCTGTGGAGGGGTTCAAGGAATTCTTACCGCTATGTGGATTATTTCAAAACCTACTGTTTATAACATGCAGCGTTTAAGATCCATTTCTCAGACCCATATGTGACTATGAAACAGGCATCTGATCAGCTTTTCCTGGATTGTTTATTCTCATGTTTACGTATATACCCCGTTTGTAATTGCACGAGTAGTGTAGGTAGGCGGGTTCTGAGCCACATTTGACCTTGAAGTTTTTTCAAGGTCACGGGCCTAGTCGAGGTCAAAGTCATTGGCCTAGCCGGGTTCAAGGGCGAGGGCCTAGCCGGGGCCAAGGTCATTGACCTCACCTAGGTCAAGTGCCACTTCTGGTTCCCACGATGAATTTTTGGGGCTAAAAGTGTAATTTTAAAATTTTACAAGATTCCTACGATGAGTTTTAAGGCTAAAAGTCTAATTTTTACAAGATTCCCACTATAAATTTTGGGGCTAAATGTCTAATTTTGAAATTTTACAAGATTTCTACTCTTATCAAAATTTTTCCAGGCTCAACAGGATGTGAGTCATCGTCTGAGAATGCAAAACTTGTTGAGACTTGCACGTGTCTACCAATTGAACAATAACGCCCATTGTTTGAGAAATCTGCACGATGGCAAAAATAAGTGGAAAATGAAGTCTTTGTTGTCTGGAGAAATTTTTGCTGACCTCCATTATTAGATAAACTCGGATGTTATTGTCTAGAGCTTCAGACTTGTCCAGACATGTTTGAGAAACGTGCAAGACTGGTAAAAATTTAACAATGCAACCCATTGTTTGAGAAAAATCTGCACAACTGCTAAATTGAATAGAGCTTTTGTTGTAATAATTCTCATTAACAGTGTCTGGCGAAATTTGCGACGATGATCTGCAAAAATGATCCTGAAATAAATTTGTCAAGTACTGATGTCTGTTAGACAAACAAAAAAGAACGCTCCCCTTAGAGAACCGGGGCTTACTGCTACTTACAGAGATAATAAAAATTGAATCTTAAATTAGATAATAATAAAATTTTGTAAACAGCCAGTAATATTAATCTAAAATTAACTAAAAATTAAGTATTTATAAAATATTATTAGCATAGTTGTTAAACGTATGATAGAGACAGTTATTAATTACTTAATAAATACAATTGTTCTATATCTAGTATTATAGTTAATAAGAATTAAATTAAATAAAACCAAATAAAGCAATATATTAGTAAAAAATACTCTTCAGTCAGCAGGTTAAAAGTTTGATGTAGTTTAGTCAGTCTTACACACATATATAATTCCAGCAGTAAACTCTGGTAGGAAGCTAACACACATAAGTATAGTGGAGTCTTAAACAGCAGAATGTTATAACACAAAACAGGGCGATAAAAGAATCGTGTGGGATCACATTTTTAACTACGCAGCATTTTTCAGTTATCCTGAAGCGTCTGCAACTTCTGCACACCAATCTCGCAAAAACAGACACCTTCTTTGTTCTTGTGTTAGCACCTTGGCTTTAAGATTATTATGGTAGTATAATTACGAAATATGTGAGATTATTTTCCAGCTAAAAGATGCAACACTCAAAATGTATTGAAAAATGTAAATGAATATTTTATAGAATTCGTAAAACGAAAGAAAATATTAGCAGATAATGCAACTTATTTTAAAAAACTCAAGGTTTATAAATACTTAAGGATTTTAACACATAATAAACACAATGCTTGGGTACGGTACATATGATCATTAAATGATAAAGCATTCAATAACTACAAAAATAAAAAGCAGCTTAAAATATTGTTCCTAAAAGGAGTGGTGGTTTAGTTTTATCATTGGAATTTCGGTTTCTTACAACGGTATTTGTAAATCATTCGTAAATAGTCCAGTTTGTGGTTGCAACGAGCATAGTTGTAGCAGAGATATCTGACGAATAGAAGACTATAGAAGATATAAACAGACAGTAATGTTAATCTGATTGAGTTATTCGTGTTCTACCGTGATAGTCAATTAATATAAATATTAAAGAACAGAATACTTGTCTATTCAATTCAATATGAACTTTATATTTATATAAGCATTTTGAGTAGCACAAATATAAATGTTAGAATAAATAATAAAATAATAATAATAATTCAAGCCCACCTTCATTATTATTCAGTGCTTTGGTAAAGTAGTAGATAAATTCGGTAAAAATTCGAGGAATAACTTTTGGAAAAGACGCTGGGACACATCAGCTATTGTTTTTATTTGGGCATTTTTTCAAATAAAATCTATACAAACAAGGTGACCCTCGTAGAAGGTATGACGCCATCGATGTTTTTTTTAATAGCAAAGGAATTTGAAAGAACTTTAAACTAAAAGACGCAAAAAACAAAACAAAAAACTTAAAAAACACGAAAAATTAAACACAAAACTTTAAAGAACAAAAAACAGAACAAAAACACCAAAGTTTATACTATTTAATCATGTACAAACTTTGCTAGTCTTAAGTCTGAATTAAAGTGTGAAGGAAAGATCGTTTTTATTATTAATTTCATTTTTCTTATATAATTATCAATTAAAAGTAGAGAGTTAAGTAATTTTTCAAATTGGATCTTCCACTGCTACTACATGGCATGTAAAAAGAATAAAACATAATGTTAGTCCTACGTCTTGTGAATCTATACATTATCAGTAGAGCGCAATCCGGCCGACACCGTTTTAAGAATTTGTATCCGCAAACATCAAATAATTCTCATTACAAGGAATTTACTGAAAATTACTAAAATTTTGTTATTACTCATATATTTATCTCTAAGGAATGTAAATAGAAAATATGTAGTTTTACTCATACAAGGAAATTGAGCAGCTATCTATATATGATTATTTATGAAAATTCCCTAAAACTATAAAAATACGTACTGTTACAGATTTCGGAGGAAACGACAACAAACATTTCTACTTTGAAGAATATAGCTACATGGTTGTTATTATTGCTAAATGGCAGATTTGAGGAGTAAATTTCTCCTATAAAATCCCAAAAAAATACACTACTCCCATACAATTTTACTAATAACACAAACGAAATTCTACCGTATTAACATGTAGGTAAATGGATCAAAAACTAATTTGCCTCGCATAGCGTTATATCTATTTTTTAAATTATTTCAATACAGAGTTTACTCCATCTACTGAAGTTTTCTGAGAAAATTCAGTCTTGGAGATCTTTTACTATTTCAACGATATTTTTTTAATTGTTTATGTCCATGTTATGGCCGATGCCCATGTTATGGCCAGTTATTATGCAAACCGATTTTTTAACTGCAATGATAGAAAATATATTTAATTCTTAAGATTTGTTAACTTGTCTTTGTTTTTTTTATTGAACTGAAACGATACTAGCAAAGTACTAATATTTCCATACTAACCAAATTACCCATAATGTCAATTAATGTCACTAGCTTTACTTGCTCGTAATATTACAAAGGTATTTAATATATAACCTGTTATTCTTTAGAAATAATGATCAGGTACACATTTATTCGCAGTTCTGAAACGAACTAAATATAAAAAAGCTGAAATCTTTTATTAAAATTAATTTAAATTGCCCTATGATTTGGATTTGAGAAGGCTTTCTTTCAATGCTTCAAAACACGAAAAATTAATTCACAGCAATACATTTGGCCGTGTCAGTACTGTATAAACTGCTGACAGCTCATTTTTTTATGTTGCTGCCTTTTTACTGCTAATAATATTGTGGCGTAATATTTCAAATAAAATTTATACTGCAGGCTGTGTTTTACTTCTTTTTAGGGCAGACACGACTCAGCAAATTGAACGTCAGTTGTGACTGGCGTTTTTGAAACTCATTCATATTATTTTGTTGCTTTTACCGATGACAGAGCATTGCAAAATTAAAGTACACAAGATAAATGAGAATTGACATAGATGGATCATAGCATTAGGAAGACAAGGTAAATCCAATTCTATTTCATAATTTAAAACATCTGCCAGAGATACACAAGTACTAGAATTGATTGTTTAAAACTTTAAACCTTCTTAGGTTTCTTATGCAGATCAGACGTGGCAGCCAGTCAATTTTTTATTCGTTTCTTAACTTCCCCGCTCTTATGTAAAATGTCTTGTATTTCCTCCAGTGACCCGTTTCTCGTGGTGTTTTTTACTGTCAACTCTTGTTTGGAAACCTCCCACGCACTCTGAAACGGGTGAATGTAAACCAACTCTATGTATAAGAAATTCTGCTTTATACCGAACTTTACTTCATTTTAGCGCTGTTTGAATTAATAATTATCGAAGATAACATAGTTTTCTGAATACTATTTATCATACAGAATCATCACTGCACCATCAATTTATCAATATACAGGTTGCCTAAAATTGTACTGAACACGGCAATTCCATGAGTTGGAAAAAGATGAAATACTAATTACCATAAGAGTAACCGAAATGGAAAATGCAATAAATACTTTTGTAGCTAGGCAACAAGTCGGTGCAATAGCTACTTGTTGCCTAGTTACCAAAGTAATTATTGCATTTTCCATTTCGGTTATTCTTATGGCAAATAGTATTTGAGCTTTTCCAACTCATGGAATTGCCATGTACCGTCCAACTTTAGGCAACACCCAAATTTAAAAAGCACTCTATTAATATTTGCGGATTTGTTCAAGACTGTTTGCTTACCCTTAGCACTAGCGCCTTTATGAAAATATGCCTTTAAAGAAATTTACTTTTACACTTTACCTTAAAAATACATTCTATACATCACAAATTGATGTTGAGTTCGATGTGGTTTCGATACTCGTATATCTGAATGGGAACGCCATCCACCTGTTCAATTCAATTAATGAAACGAACTGAAAAGATTAATTCAATATCAAACTCGAAGCCTTTCACAACGTTCAAAACCCCACACATTAACAGGATGAATTAAGTGATCGAACTATTTCTGAACAGTGTACTGGAATGATAAACTTAATTATTGTCTGCAAAATTCCGAATCATTGGAAACCCAAAATAAAAAACGGAATTATAAATTGCTAACACTTGTGGCGAGATTGGATATAAATTGCTAACGGCATGTGAATTAATCGAGTTATTCAAGGTATCTAATGAAAACACTGCCAGTTTTCAGGTAGAAGTTACAATACCAGACACAGTAAATATTGTCTAATAATCAAAAATTTAAATACTGTGTACAGTGAGGCGAATTATTTACTTCCATTAGACCTTTTTCATTAGGCCTAATTAAAAGAATACTAAATTAGAGACTTTGTACATTTACTAAATTGGTTTTGATAGCTTTTTCCATAAAGCTTGGAATGTACTTTTGAATTACACATATATATATGTAACAGCACCTGTAGTTTAAGGTGTTTTTAATCCCAGAATGAAAAAAAAAAATTATTCATTACAGTGTAATTGAATTTGGCTAGGCGGCTTTGTCTATGTCAGAACAATTCAATTTGTATTGGTTAGATGCTTTTAAGCTGCAAAAAGTTCTTGAATTATTTCACGTTCTACTCCGTAGCCTAGCGTAGATTTTCCTAATGCAAACATCGTGACTGCTCTTCATGAAAAAACATCAGATTCGCTTCCACTGGAAAATAAGCCATCCTGTTATACCACTAAAGAGGATTGTTTTCAGAGAAAATAAAATTCAAGGTTTTCACGCACACCCAACTCCACAATGCGGCGCAGGCAATTTTAAAATGTTTTGAAATTTAAGAAAGTTATTCCTTGCAAGAAATCTATAAGTTATAAATATTTATTAATGGAATCTTTATTCTAATTTTGAATGAAACGGGACTGTTCTTTAGATCGCATTGAATATTTAAAATTAAATTTCAGTAACAGGTTTACTTCATTGTTTATGTATTTGACAAAATTGAAGAAGTTTATTAACGTAACCCACGTTCTATAAAAAGCCATTAGGAAATATGAGATAAAACCCATACGTATACACCTCTAGACATGTTAAAGGTCAACAGTTGCGACTACTGCAAAGATGTATGCATTAAAGATTAAGAAATAACCAAATGTCAGGATGCTTTGCAACAAATCTTGGATTTTGACAGGAAGAAAATTTCTGGTGATTATGGATAAAATTACGAAAACGTGTGTACAGTGGGATATGGGAATGTTTAGCCAGTGAAGGTGGAAGTGTTGGTCTACGCTATTGATTTGTTATTGATGGCACCATGTCACCAAACATTAAAGAAAAATATGGCACAGATAAAAATGGGAGATCAGATAATGGAAGAAGTGAATAGTTTTAAATAACTAAAGGTGTTTTTGAAAAATCTGGTAACTAATAGGATCAGCAGTAAATTATATTACGCAATTAATAAATAATATTAAACAACCAAATGTGTATAACGCAACATATTGATATGGTCTTAAAATGGCAAAGCATTTTAAAACTAAATAATAATAAAGCAGCTTAAAAATAATGTTCATAAAAGGATATTTCTTGGAATAATTTCGTTTTATTATTGGAGCTTCTATTTCCTACAATAGTATTAGCATTCCATTTGTAAGTGATCCATTTGTGGATGCAATTGCAATTCAAACTAATTGAATGTTATTCTGATAGTTTAAATCATCTGAAAGAAGTAAATATTAGCATAAAATATGATATATCATCATATAATTGGACACACACACAATTGAGAACTTTTAACCTAAAAATTATGATTAATGACAAATAGAAAAGTCATAAAGATTAAGAATAGAGATCTGTATTTTCGATTGAGAATACCAATGGTTTTGGCGGGCATTAAGATAAAGTCGAAATGTGTAGACAGTTATAAGGTCAGAAGTTACAACTCGCCAGAAATTTAGGCATCAAAGAAATAATAATTTTGAAATGCGGTCTCCACAAATAATAGATCTGAAGGCTGATAAAGTCTATGATGAGAAAGAATCAACACCTAATAGTTTTGCGAAATAGAGAACTAAACAGTAACACCAAAAGATCAAGAACAAAGTGGTTAGGAGATATCGGAAAAGTTAAACAAACGTCAGCTGAAAAGATTTGGTAAAAAATTTAAACAGGGGCAAATGTAAAACAATGAGGTACATGTTTTGCCCTTCGATAACCATAGACTATCTAAATAAGCAAAATAGCGTATGGATTTGGATATAGTGATAAAAGTAATCATTTTCTTTAATTACTCATACATATTGTTATGTAATGTTAGACAATCGCCCAGTCAATGTACTATTAGGCAACCACCCCAATATTCAGAGCACTTATATTAAATTTAAAAAATGCAAAACTTGCCTGTCAGTATCTTAGGCTAACTAAAATTAAACGTATTTATTACTCTCCAATAAAATGGTTAATTGCCTCGTCCTATATTTTATCAAATTGCAATAATCCTATGGGCTTGCTCCGGCAAAACACAAGATTGATATCTCAGGTTAGGTTCAAATTTGAATTCTATATTAAAATAATTCTGTAGAATATTTAATTCAGAGTAGCTCAAATACTCAAAATTTCAGTACAACTGCTCTATTCACTTCAATAACTCATAACCTCACAAAATTAACTTACACCACAAAAGTTCGCGGGTGCGTACAGCGTACTCTAATATTCAAAAGCGACATTTGCAAGGAAACCAAACAGGTAAACTGAATCGAATCTCCCGCCTAGCAACATCTAACTTGGTTTTGTTTCAGGTTGCCACTTAAAACGATGCGCTACTATCTTTTGTCTTGGCCTCCCTTGAAAACTTCAAATCCTGGCATAAATCGCATTTTCTAGTGACGCCACGCAATTTTCTGGAATTTGGACATATTTGGATGCTCGAAAACACGATTAATCTCTTCAGCAAGGTGTTTTCTCGAAGTCCACTGTCTTTCCGGATTCCAACCACATAAAAACCTGCAAAATCGTACCTTTTAAAACATCGCTGACCTTGCCTCTGGAGCCGCTGCGGGTAACGCCAACGCCTTTATTTGCTGGAAGTCGCTTCCTTGGCACCAAATCTTCTTCTATGATGTTGTTACACTTCTTTCCGACCTGTAGGACTTGAGATCCCTGGCTTCTGATGTTGGAATGAACTGATATCGCAGTTTTAAATTTCCAGGTTGTCGGAGCCGAACCCACGCCGATCTTGACTTGCACAATTTTATAAACTTTTTCGGTGGAGAAACTTATAATAACACTTCCAATTATGCCCGGTGACTTGTAGAATAACTGTGTACACTTTTTAGACTTTACAAATAACTTTTATTATATAAAAACACCAGAATCAGGAGCATCATTTGCTCACAAGTTGGCATTACAGGAATTATCTTCTATCTCTTTTTAACAAAAGAGCATTGCGTTACCTAGTAACCGCGATCTAATATTGTTCAAAGGAAATAAGTTTTGGTTACAATTTCAAATAAAATATTAAAATTTGGTTGACATGTTTGTTGCTTAAAACTAGAAATTGTCTTTATTTCTTATACATAAAAATTGTCCTTTCTTGTCACATAAACTGTTATTTATCACTGCTCTGCACTTAGTTTTAAATTGCAGTGGCACTTGATTTTAACCACGTCATTAATTATTCTTCATTTCAGGTGCCCTCGTTCTTCATTGCTCTTTGCAAATTCTATCTTATCTTGCTTTGATTTCCATCACCAACCTTTTGCATTATTTACTTACATTTGGTCCGGCTTTAAATATGCTCAAATCTATCATATTACTGCATATTATATTAGCCATCTTAAATCTTTGTTCTACTCAAACTTAAAATTAAATCCTTCCGAAACCTGCTTTTCTTATGCTAGCCTCTATCCCTCTAATTATGCTTCTTGCATCTCATTTCCAATGCATTTAATAACTTCAGCTACTGTCTAGATTGCAATTAAATAAAATATTTAAATTCTGTGCTTTAATTAACTTTGTTCAATATATCTCTATGCATACAGAATTAAATTGCGAGCATTAAATCATCTCAATATATTGCTATGTTATTGTTTTTCTCTCATTTATTCGAAGTGGCTACAGTTGAACTAAAAACAGGTATTTTTCGCTATTATATCTTACTTTACCAAAAACTATAACAAATATCTGAATATTCGTTAACTGTCTTTGTAACTAACTAAAGCTCGGTTGTCAAGTTGACCAAGTTGACAGCACATTGCAATATCAGATTTATTTCGGAATGTGTAACCCGGAAATGCTAAAACTGGCGTATATACCTCGGGACTAAGGTGCTATTTGATTCCACATGTGATTTCACTTCGTGGCGTCTACGTCTGTACAAATTATACTCAAACATAATTAATATTTTAGAATTTAAACGTTCCCGTCTTAAGTCACAATGAGCGCTGAGAATCGCTGCTAAAGAAACGGCCAGCGATGCTCGAGCAGATACCCACGGCGTATCCCACCTGGATTGCCCGACGAGAAGATCTAAGTAAAAAGAAATTCTGACAAAAATGAAAAGACAATGGTCGACCAGATAAAGACACTTGTGGCTTCAGCTCCCCCACAAGAAGCAATCAGTCCTAATCCCCAGCAAGGCTTAGGTGCAGCAGTCTGTAGCCACAGCAGACTTTTCAGCCGAGCTCTTCCAAACCGAAGCCGCCACGGGGTCCGCTTTATTCTGCAATGCGAGTTTCCAGCGGAACCGACCCCAAGCTCAGCTATGCCCTGAGAAGCGAGGCTCCCGCCGGTCCAAGACACTTGAGTTCAGAGAGCAGCCAGAAAGATCCCCCGGAGCTTCCCTCCAGGGTTGGTACCGAACAAACCAGCCCACTACCCTTATCAGTACCGAGGAGTGTCGAAGACTACCCCTGAAAAGCAACTACTAAATCATCCCTTCAGGCCGCCGATTATCGGTACCAAAGATCCACACCTTCTTCTTCAATAAACCGATTTCAGCTCCCGTAATTACACCAGTTGAGGAAAAAATCCAGCACCAATAAGATCCCTTCACAACTAATCTAACCGCGATATAAAAAGAACACTTCGAGTAAAATCACCGCCGTGGAACGCAGTGTCGTCTCTGAATTGAACTTTTGCACACAAGTTTGGCTCCAGGGACGCGATTAACAACAAAAGCGGTTGCATGAGATTTCCAGATCTATCGACAACAAACGCCGGTGGACATCAAACATTTTCAGTTTCAGAATTGGTCACCGAGCAGCGCCGCTGCATGCAGTATTCAAAGCAAGGGACCGCCGCAGGTCGCTCCGCTGACGTGACAGAAAGGTTGTGAACATTTCAATGCGTTTACGACCCAGACGTCGCATTTTAAACAATAAAAATCTGTGTTAATTCAATGTTATACTATACATGCTTTTGTTTATTAAGTTTAGTTTTACTAATGAGATGTAATACAGAGTGATCAAAAATAAAATTGATTGTGGATGTCCGCGATGCTTCTTGAATTTATGCAAGCCTTCGATTTGTGTAGTTCCGGGACTTACTCCTTGCACTCGTTCAGTTCGCACCTCGAAACATAAATTGTAGAACCAGGTTGTTTTGTGAAAGGAGATGAAGTTTCTTGGTTGCAATAAGATGTGACTACAGTGGACAGGCCTAACCATCGTTTTTAAGACAATTTTAGCCTGTGTTTTCGTCACAAATGAATACACCTCAGCATTTAGAAATATATTGAATTATTTTACAAATACAAGGCCTTATATATAATTGAATGTGTATCGTGTTTGCTGTTTTTGAACTCATAACCTATTATTGGCATATGCCCAAAAACACGACGTTTGCACCATAATACCTCGCCGGTACACAATGTGTGCGAAATCTAACCCAGCAAAGCATTATAATGCAGCGGTCTGCATAAAGCTTCCTTACAGTATTGCAACGTGACTGACACATGTTGTGAACTAGTTTTTATATTTTAATTGAAAACACTTTTGTGTCCGCATGATTTCACTGAATCCTACTAAATTGCCTTGTCCATGATCAAACATTAGTTTGAATGAAAAATATAAACCCATATTTACGTCAGAAACAAACACTAATCAAAATGCAGTTAACAAGCATTCTTATGGGTAATTGCTGCATAAAAAATTGGACTATTTGTACTAGGTAGATCACTTAGCAGATTTTGTTAAGATGGGGAAGACATTTCCATTCACTATCTTTGCGAATGCGAGACCCAAAAAAACTGAGGATGAAAAGATGTAGAAATGCCCAGGAACACCCCTATACAGACAATCAGTCCTTTGAAGGTTTGGAGAGTTCTTTATGAGTCCCAGATAGCACAATACCTATTCTAGGCCGCAGTGCACGCGACACAGGACCAGAAAATCTTCATCTGTCTTGTCGATACCTTTTATACCGAAAGGTGTCGAGGTTAAACCGGAAAACCAATAATAATAATAAATAATTACGTGATACGATGTATGTGCAGTAATTATTGTGCCTAGCAAATAATATAACATGATTGCAATAGAATTTCTAAACTGTTGCCGTAGCAGTGTCATGGTCAGGAAAGTAGTACTTAATCACTTCAAACTCAACATCGCGAATTGCCTTCATAGAAGTAAGACTCGTATGAGCCGGGGCGTTATCTTGGCGAAAGCGAATTCCATGTAGCAATTTTCCTCTTCTTCTAAGTTTAATATAATCACCAAGTTGTGCCACATTTGAACTCCCGAGATCAATTTTTTATTACTGGATAGAAAGGAGCAGAGTTTCAAAAAATTCTAATCATATCTTTATTAATTTATTTCGACGTTAGGTCTTTCTCTGTAGATATTTAACTTTTAAATTATTGAAACTTGACTAATAAAATTTAGCAGTTTGCGTGTCTATACAATAACAAAACAAATGTTGGTAGTTGGTAATAGAAACATTCCAAAACTTTTTATGCTAGGAACAATAAAAAACTATACATCCCACGTTTGGAGCAGTTGGACAGAAATTTATTTTTAGTTCTCGAACAATTATTTAGGTATTAATAACTTGAAGAACTAAAATTTACAGAAAGATGGAGATGAGGATTTCAAAAATTCATTTGCTTGTTCTTTATACAAAAGGTTGGTTTCTACTTACGGCTTGTTACCTGTATTATTTGATTATTTGGAAAACCCCTGTGGACAAATGTATTCTCGGTAATTGCTTATAACCTACCTAAAGTTAAATTAATGGTACAATATCTGAAAATGAGAATAGCATTGGTTTATGAAATAGAATAACTATCTTATTTTTTTACTTTTTTAAATATATTTCCACCTTCTGTATTTGTAAGTGTGATTTAAAATTATGGTGGCTTACATAGACGCCTATGGAGCTTCCGCCACTTGCTGTATATAAAATGTAAAAAAGGTCCCAGTCCCAGTCCCCAGATCTCCTCTAATAAACAATATATTTAGAACCACTATATATTCTTGGTTCGAGTGTAGGTATCTGCCGATATTCCAATTCGCAATGTTAGCATGATTATATTACATCTGCATTCTACAGTTTGAGAAATTCAGCTGTACTACTATTATTTTGGACGGTTTCTTTCTCGGGGGTATTGCTGTTACAATCTATGTTTAATACTGCATGTAGACGGTAGACTGTAGAATGATATTTGTGAAAATCGTATTTCTATCTTTTAGTCTTTGTGGCCATAAACATTACAACAAATTTGGCAAGGATATATGCAATAAATGTAATTAAAATGTTCAAAACTAAAATGATACTGTCTGAAGTTAATCAACTGTAATTTTTGTACTGTATCAATTTATCATAATCTGCAACACTCCAGTAGCGTGGTTCTCTATTATGTTAGCCCCTGCCTTCAAAAGGAAAAAAATGGCCTTTTAACTGTTCGCCCCACTTTTTCTTCCAGACGAGTTTCCCTTTTATTAAAAACTACAACAGATAGGCCATGAGTAGCATTAAAATGTGCTTTAACCCTTCCACGGTCATTTATCATTTTTTGTTCCCGCTCTCCCTTTTGCAACATTGATGAGGCGCCTTGAAGCCCTAAAACGGCCTGGGGTGCAGCAATGTGGTATGTTAGGGCTTTTAGATGAGACCCCATACGTGTTCGATTGGCTTAAGTCGCGAGATAACGGAGGATCCGTAAATGATTTACACCCGTGTCTTGTAGGGTATGTAACACCATTACAGCGCGGCATTAGTGTCAAATTCTTCCCCGTTTTATTTTGATATCTCCAGCGGCGTGAGCTGAGTACCGTAAATATCCTTTGTGTAATTCTGTTGAAACTTTAGTCGGGCGTTCCGTTATTATCATTATCGGGGCACTTTGTCGGCTAGCTTATTTTTGACGACAAAAACGGGCATTAGCAGATAAAATGAGGCGTATAATTCGTGGAGTATCGTCGAAGCTTCCCGAACTATTTCGTAAGAATTATTGCTGTCGCAGAGCAGCACCGCTGCAGCTCAGGAAGTCCTGCAGGGGTTTCGGGAAATAGGAGGATAGGTAGGAAGTTCTAGGCTCCAATTACACGCCTACAGTCGCAATTATTTCTTGGACAGTTCGTGAAAAGTTTAATGTTTTGCAATTTATAGCTCCGTGACTGAAACTACCCGGATAAATTATTGGAGCGTGCTTTAGGGGTGATTACGGGCTGGGCTATTAACCTTACTGTTTATTCGTTCTGGGACTTGGACCAGCGCTGTTTTCAGTTCTTTGCTGCAAACCTGCTCCTCATAATTTTATTATTCAGCTTGACGAACCCGATTCCCATAAAATGCAGTTGTAAAACTAATTCTATGGAAACTGATGCCGGGATTGTTGTAAACCTTGGCACATTTAGCTGCAGCCTGGGCATTTTAAATTTTTATCTCGTTTAATAGCTCCATAAATTGTGTGAAATCTTAAATCCTTTATGCAGAACCAGAACATGGTTGAAATTATTAAATTTTGCAATGCATCTGCATGAAGAGCATGAAAATGTATCTTGGAGAAAAAGGAAAATATTCAAAATGGATTTTGGTTACATGGAACTTAAAAATAAAATGGAGTTACCTGCGGCCCTGAATAGCATTCCATTACTTTTTAAAATTTGCTTGGCGTTTCCACACAAACGTTGTTTGTATAACGTAACGATACATGGTCCATCTAGGTTTTTACTGATATTATTGACACCAAAATTAAAGCTTACCTTAACGCCCCATGATAAATAACCTTCTCAGTAAAAGTGTACTTTGTGAACGAAGACCGCAGATAGAATTTAATAGTTACAAAAATTCTAAAACACCTTCCCAGAAGCAATTCTACCGTTAACTACAAACCGCAAAAGTTATTATGTGCTTATGCTATTATCCTACACAACGGAAATGTGCGCAAATAATTATGGTTCTAAAACCATAAAAACCCTCGCCGAAGCTATATCCTATGCAAGACATGTAGGTACTTTCCGGTAAAACTTAAAAGCTCTACCTACCTACCGTTATATAAAATCAAGAGCACCTTACGGTAGTGTTCTGGCACCATCCCTATACCTAATTACTTCGGCCGACTTACCAGCAACAAATACATTTGCTAATGATACAGCAACCCTATCGACTGACCTAAGTCTGGAGCTAGTCTCATAAAAATTACAAAACCGCGAACACTCAATACACAAAACTAGCAAAAAGTTGTGCAAAATCAAAGTGATACCGACCAATCCGCCTAAATCATTTTTAACACAAAACACCTTAAACATTGCTTTTACTAATATGGACTGTAAAAAGCATCACAAAAATTTACAAACAGTTCAATCTAAGATCCTAAATATAATAACAAACTCTCAATGATATATATTGCTATGAATACATTTTAAGCCTTTATAGCAATTAATAATATTTCAAGCATACCAAATATTATTCTATAAAATATTCCAGAAATGTGCTAGTTTCGTTTTTGCAAATTGTATAGAATAGCATTTACCTTGACAATAATTTGTAAAACGATATTAAAAATAGTGTTACCCGTAATTGGAACAACAAAATGAAATCAGAGCAGGCTTTGAAATAATTTAAAACAATTGTAAGATCGAAGACAAACAATTGCGGAAAAAGTAAAGTGGTGTTAATTTTGGCTTCCCCAATAAATAATTATTAATACGTGAATAAATACTCTTTTCCCAATTCAGTGTGTTTGAAATTAATTCTATATGCTTTGGATACGCTATAGTAGGTTGCATTAATTCGTAGCACCTCTGCAGAGTGTTTGATTTATGCATCGAATGGTAGCTGATTTTCAGAAATTGTGTAAGAGGTTCGAGCAATGTAATTAGAGTCCCAGGTGTGAGACAACGGCTGAATTGAAGACGTTTTCTGAGCGATCGAGCTATAGAAGTCGTTCTGCAAAACATTAGCGGCTTGTAGCTGCAGGCCAACGGGGAAAGAGGGGCCCAGGCATCGTAGGACTTGCTGAGGGCTCGAGTTGAGCCTTAGTTTCCATTGCAAAAGCAACAGCAAGACCAGGAAAGTTTATCCTAAAAGATTTAATTTAGTGACTTCCAAGTTGCATCGGCTTTTTGTGCATTTCCGGCAGACGCATCATCTGAGTGTTTTTTGTTTGTGACGTGTATCTACTTACTGCTATTGTTGTCACCTAGGCAACGCTTTAATTTTGTAATCACTAATAATTGTTGAGGAATACCGATTTTGTTTTTGCGAAATTGTGCAGTTGGACAGCAATAGTTGAATTTGGTTACCATTAGTTATAATAGCTAGTGTTGTAGCGGTCCCAGTGGTTAAATAAGCATTGTTCAAAGCATTTAAAATTTTCAATTGTTAAAAATATAGCAGGATAATTAAGTTGAATGCCAATGTATTTCCAATAATTTATACAAATCAAATAATATTTGCTAGAATGTAGAAACCCAACCATTTGAGATGTTAAAAATCAATTATAACATAAACTCTTTTATTTAAACAAATTATAATAATGCACAACAAGTAATTACCACTACAAGGCATAACCAGATATAAAAAATTGTAACATCAAAGCCATCAAATCCGCATACCACAATATGGGACAGAGACCATTAAGAGATTCACTAGCCAACAAGAGTTGATTATCAGAAAACCTGTTTAGATAAACTCTGGTGGACTGTCAATAGATGGTTCCCTACCTCAGGTTAATTGATTTTTTTCTCAAAGTGACAGTGTAGTTAAGCCCATTAGTTATGTTAGCTTTTAGGTTAAATTAAGTATCTTGAATGTGTGGTGTGTTTCGATTTGGGGGAGCGTAGTATAAGTGGCATGCGACCCACTACCTCAGTTGCAATTCCTGTGCAGTATACATGGTTCTCGATAACCAAAGGTAAAGGAGGCTTCAGATTATTAATGAAAGTAATAGTTACCTGATTTCCTATTATCTTTACGCTGTTTTCAATTCCCATGTTTAATACGTATCGGAATTTGTGACAATTTTTCATTATTTTTCTAATTTGCTCGTCGTTTGACAGATATTAAACTTTAATTTTCTGCTGCGAGGAGATAATTTTGTTTTGCAACAAATTAACTTAGAAATGCAGGAAATTAGCTTTATATGTAAATACAGCAGTACAAGTTTATATTATGGCAAATTACACCTGAGCAAGACGGTTGTGTAGCAAGCCGAAGAACCAAGCAAATATTGTCTCTGTCTATACCGAACATGTTATGAGAATGGCACTTACTTGATAAATGGAATTACAATAAGCAAAACTATACAACCTTGATTACTCATATGATACTGCGCTTATTGCTAATGAGAAACAAGAACTCAAGGAATTAAATGCATAAACTAGAAATTACAAGTAATCAGTGTGGTCTTTGCAGTGATAATAATCAGAAAAATTAAGTTATGGTCGTTGACCGAGAAAACAATAATAGACGGGCAGTACTCGATGCCAAGTGGTTCATCAGTAAATACATGTATCTTTGTGCAATAGTATAGAACACAGGGAAATGCGAACTAGCTGCAACTAGATAAAAATGCAATGGCTAAATAATGATCTAATGAAAACCTAACTTAAAACACCAAAATAAATTTAACTATATCATTAATGTATATATGCATCGGATACATGGACGATACGTGTTGGTGATCGCAGATGAATAAAAGCTTTGGCAATTCAAATAATACCAAAACATAGACTGTTTACTATCATCTATTCCAGAAGACTAACGGTTTTTGGATACGTAACCAAAACAAAAAATATGGAAAACTTCCCATTTAAGAAAAAGAGAGCAAAATAAAACGCGGCAGATCAGTGGTCTGATGGACTGACACTGTCAGAGAGCTGCTAAACACTAACTTGAAGCTAGTAGTTTGCACGGCAGAACATTGTGAGCGTTGGAGAGGAACAGTGCGAAGGGTTACAAGCTAACTTCTCACTGATCTACGATGCTCACTAAACATTTGGATAGATGTACAGACTAAGTATGATAACTGTAAGACGAGATTAGCAACCGCTATTGTCTTCGTGAAAGAACTAATAAACTTAATACTGAAAACTCAGGATTTAAACTAGCCGTAACCAAACTCATCAAAGTCAGGCAAAATGCATTGTTAGTAACATCACACTATAATCAAAGGTTTAAAAAAAGGTTATAATAGAATGGTAAAGCAGAAAATCTCCAAAAACGAAAACACCACAAAATATGGTGGGTTACATCAAGAGTATTGGCTTCAGAGAGTGACCAGGAAACTAAAAGACAACAAAATTCCTTTCTGCTTGTGTCAGGGAAGGCATTTGCAACTTATTTGGGGAAAAATGCACACCCTTTACTCTGGAAGGCTGTCTACACGACCAGGAACTCCAAATGTCTCTTAATATACCTTTTACTTCAAACAGATCCACCACTTTCTAAGTTTCGTCTTATTGAAGAATTCTATATATTATCAACCTCTAGAAAGCACCATCCTACGAACTAATCACTGGAAGGGTTTTACAAGTACAACATAGAACTAGTCAGAAAATACATCAAATAGTAAACCAAATCAGCAGAGATTTAGAGAAATAAGTGTTCTTAACCGGTATTAATGAATATCGTTTTCCACGGCGTATGACCAAATCTTAACTATATTAAAAATTCAATAGACCTAACAGAAACACTTCCTCTAGTATATATACCATACCCACACAGGTGGACAAATGTATTTATAATTATAGAAAAATACATCCTTTTAAAGTACGGGCATGAATATCCTGCTTTATTGGAAAATTCGAAAAACCGTCGTTTTTACCTTTGCAGATAAGACTGTCTGTAAGAAACGCTTAAAGTTGTAAACAGCAAATGCCAAACAAATAACTAATTTTTACTTCTCTCGTCTGAAAGACGAAGGAAGTGTTGTAATCACGAAAAAACCACCTTCCGAGATTTCTTCAGATCTTCACGTTTCAGGGTCCCTAGATGACGAAAAACAGGTTTTCTCAATTCCGTCTATCTGTCTGTCTGCCTGTTGGCGGTATAACTCAGAAACTATTTGTCGGAGGAAGATGATATTTTGCATACACACTGTATATATACCAGTAAAATTTCAGACAAATATACACAGGGTGAGCACCTTAAAAAAATATAATTTTGTTTATTTTTGCGTTCATTTGGAAATAGAAGAAAGTAATAATTTTCACATAGGTCAGGCTTTACACTTGCCGAAAATAGGGCTCAACAGATACAGCATAACGTCACAAAAGGGTCGAAACGTTTCAACAATAAGACCGTTCCCTTAAATAGAGGCGCGCGCCGCACTCATTTCAAATAGGCGCGGTGGCGCAGTTCGACTTGTGGATGCAGTTACGGTCGCTACGCAGGTGTGATTACGAGATCGCTATGCAGATGCGGCGGGTTCAAACCCCAGCGGGATAAATTTTTTTTTATTTGATAATTTATGTAATTTATTAGAAACGTGAAGATATTTTTACTCCTAACTTAATTTTTTTTTTATTATTTAGTGTCGTAATCTCGACGAGAGAAGTTCTAGGTAAAGCCTTTTACAGATTTTTTTATGCAGTAAAGATATGCAATATGTTGACAAGAAGAATCGGGCTGCAACGTTATTATCAATACAGCAATATCAAAAATGGTAAGCTGATTTGGTGAAATATTCTAATTTGGCTGAAGGCAGAATGGAAACCAACTATGCACTACACACAACAGAGCAAACCTCACATTAGCCTTTGGGCATTTTTTATTATCTAGTTTATGTGTATAGCAATTATTATAGTATGACCGCTTTGGATTCAAGAATTCATTAGAAATAAATAAAACTTAGTTGTTTAGTTAGCTTCTAACGTCGAGTCACATTTCGAATTGTGGCGACTCTGCCTGCCACATACAATTAGACCAGTGGTTCTCAACCTGTGGGCTGCAAGATATCTCAAAAGGGGGCGAGCAAAAAAATAAGGAAAGAAAGTAAAAAATCTATTTATTAAATAAAAAAGAATCAGAAAACATAAGCTAAATTACATTCTAATAATTAAATAAAATGATACTCCTATATGTAGGTAGGTACATATCAGTATGTATTTAAAAACTTATTTTTTGAACAAGGGTGAATTTAACAATTAATAATTAATTCTTCAGTTATTTGTAAATAATAACCTTTGTGACAAACTTTCGAAAAGTATAAAATTATTAAATATTTTGTGTACATTACCTATAACCACAGTTGAGAGCGAGCGTTGCTTGTCTGGTTTATAAAGTTTCAGTTTTTTACATTCAGTATTGAGCTTAAGTGACCCACTACAATACCATGTGGTAACTACTTAAAAACGCGTTTTCTAGTTATTTCTGGAAGAAAAAAACTGTAGACGCAGTTGTACATGTTATTAAATTTCTTTCACTTTATTTGGTGTTCATCAAAATTTGAGGCTCCAGAAAGACGACCTTGAACTTTGAATAAATGTTCACCTGTGCCACTGTTCCCCAGACTTCCCGCAGCGATGCTCATCGATTACTTTTTCGCTACTCCACTCGGAGTTGGGTTACTTCATTGAAAAGGGGGCGCGAATAATATTTATATGAAAAAGGGAGGGCTCACATACAAAAAAGTTGAGAACCACTGAAAAAGTCAATTATTTCATTAAAATATTATATAAATGATAAAGACAAACACAATATGAGTGTAAGTGATATAGAAGTTAAAATAGATAGCAGTGCTTTATAAAAAGTATGA
This sequence comes from Agriotes lineatus, assembly GCA_940337035.1. Taxonomy (NCBI): domain Eukaryota; kingdom Metazoa; phylum Arthropoda; class Insecta; order Coleoptera; family Elateridae; genus Agriotes; species Agriotes lineatus. Next base: position 43,549 of record CALNHX010000989.1, on the reverse strand, counting down.
ATTACTTTAGCAAAAGGGTTGACGTCGAAATTACACTAGACTTTTTAAGTTTTTTATTGTACAAGCGATCTAATACATAGTTATGACGTTTGGATGAACTAATAAGCTGTTAAGCGCTTATCGCCTTTACAGTTAGTGTGATTATTCAGCAAATTCATAATTCACAGTATTGCGTACACAACAACTGCTTTTAATACTATTAAACCCACATTGGCGCTCATATTTTCTATTTTTACTAAATCTAATTTACGTGTGTACTTGTTACCTTAGTCGCTATCGTCCTCTATCCTTCTAGTGAGAAGAACCGCAGTAGGATTGTAACCTACAATGATTGACTCATTATTACGTAGTTAACATTAACAAACTACTTTGAATTAACACAAGACGGCTATTTTTGCGACAACCCAAATGCAAAGCATTTGTCGTGGCATTTTTGATCAAATCAAACATTTATATACTTTTATGAATACGGTTACGTATCAACCGTTACTTAATGAGAGAGTAGGTGATAATCAATTAATAAAATTGCTATCTTCTACATAATTTATGAAAATTAATGACATTATTAACAAACAGCAACGGCTTGGAAATTTATGGACGTTAATCTGTAAGAGTAAAATAATAAATAAATTAAAAGCGCTCGGTACCGATTAAGCAAAGTTTTAAGCCCTGGTTGAAATAAAAATGTCTTTAAGTACGAGGCTATTAACTAGATCACTTCGAATTGGGAATTCCTCCGCGTGAAATGTGTAGTCAAACAAGTGAAAGGTACCAAAAAACGGCTTGCGATGATAGAAAGTTCCGTACCTGATATTTCATGCGGCCAGAATGGACGTTGCTTCTGACATACTGTCATATCCTGAACTGAACATCGACATCGACATTCTTCAGCTGATTGCTGACGATTTTTAGAGGTGAGCCCTCTGAAGTTATTTACTGGAAATTTTCGAAAAAAGAGTACCAATTAGCAGTCAAAAATTACTAAAACTATAAAGGCAACCCGCAGGCTTAAGAATTTTAAAAATGGCAAGTCGGATAGAAGAATAGGCAACGCAACATACGCAATAATGCTCAAATTTTCCAAAAATATTTACATAACAAGGAAAATAGGGAAGATATTTTAGGACCATTACGATATATATCTCTTACGTTTGGCATGTGCAACACATGACTATCTATAGTATATATAGAACAGTACCGACAAATATATTGGATGACTACAATACAACTCAGGTTTAGATCTAGTACAATACTTCAATACAGGGAATATAATTTCAACTTTACAAACCCATTTTAATGCAAATACATTTTCACTAACACAATATGATTTAATGAAGCTTTAGGAACTAAACTCGAGGTGTACCGATAAATTTATCGTGATCCTTAACGTACAGAGTTCAATTAGCGAAAATGAAAAGCGGGTTCTAATTGAAAGTAGTAGCAGCAACAACCCTTGCAAGAAATTCAATTATCGATGTTGGCAGAACTCAATAATGTAACATCTTGAGCTGGTTTTTGTATTCTACCCTGCTGTTTGTTTCCTATCATTGTCATATAATTGTATTTTATATACTGGACATGTATAAGTGGTAAACTAGATTCGAAGGGGAGCATTTGTTGTGCCAAACGGTTTTTAGTGACGGACTGCCGACAAGAATATGTAAGTAACAAAGGAAAGTTTGAAGCAAACACTAAAAAGAGGCGAAGCTGTTTAAAACGCAACTGACTGTTTGTATTAATTGCTTATTATTTTACATTGAAGATTAGATTGAACTATTACATCTACGAGTATATTCTCATGACTACATTATCGCAATAATCCAATAATAAAAATAGGATTTCGCTTTCATTACAAATGATATTGACTATAATTTCATCCATTATCGTGTCTTAACAAGAATACTATGAAACTTAAAAAGAGCAATTTCAAAAGGATTAAGGGCAGTTACCGAAAATTGTGAATTCTTATTGTGGTAGATGAAGCTTTTTCAAGAATTATTTCTTGACGACACAAATGCTGAGGCTTTATAATCAGGGAATTCGTAAACTTGAAAATTATAACCTACTACAAAATGTGTATTAATAAATTTAGCTAGCACACCGAATGGTACAAATTGTACAAATCATCATTATAGCGTAATAAATGTGAGCTAAATTCTGCTTACGAACTGAAAAGTGCCCAAGAACATTCAATAAATCTGCGACGAGGTTAATTGAAAACACAGAGTTAAAAATTAGCGTTTTTAAGGATCATTTTCCCACGCCCGTATTCTCGCCTTTCCCTCTTAGGGACTTTTCAAGTATCGTCTTTTCAGTTTCTTATTTGAAACCCTTGTTATCCCCTCTCTGAAACCACTTCTACCTGATCGTTAGCTCCCTTTGTATTCACAGAGCGTAACCCTGACCATGTTCACCGTTCCTTCCTTATGGCGTATATCGCCCTATTGTTCATGTTTACAATTTCTCTTCTTTCATATCTGGTGCCATCTTTTAGATTTTTATCGCTTATGGTTTCCTCAATCTTCGCTCTTCAACTTCTTTAGAACTGTGGCCGTTTCTGCTTTCAAATCTTTATATTTCGTCGCGTTTGCTTTAGGGGAATAGCTTGTACACTAGTAGGAAAGGAAAATTTATGCAACAGTTGAAATGAACGCTATCGGCTGCAATAATCCTAATTTTGCTTGCATAAGTGGCGATAAATTTGGTATAGAACCATAAATCGCTTAAAGGGTGCCACACCGTAAACAATTAGCGCAAATAAACTGGTGTTAGCTGCGGTGGTGGACGCAGAATAAATCACCAGCTGCTGATTCGACAGACAACCGAACAACAAAAAAGAAGATCGTTTATCGGTTTGCTGCTAGCAGACAGGAAATTAAGCCTCGCCTGCTTGTCGCACAGGAAATTCACATATTCGGCTGGACATGCGTGTCGTGGAATAGAAATATATTATTTCAGAAAACTGAGGGAATTGAAAGGTAAATGCTATGCGCAGCCACATCCGCAAGGATCTTCTAGCGAATAGTCCTCGTTTCTGTAATCGAGTGCTTGGGCCCGAGGAAGTGGGCAGCAGCAGCAACAGAACAGACGTATTGCCGATAATCAAGTGCTATCGAGATGAGTTACATTAGAGCGGACTGAAAGATGATCGGAAGATAACTGGAGTAATCGATCAGGTCGAATGCATCCGTGGGCGTGGTGCGATGAGATGAAAACCTACACAATGGACAAGATTACTCCGTTCTCCACTTACCAGTGGATTTTCTTTATCAGGAATCGAGATGCCACTCCATAATCCTTTGTGCTACATGCGTAACAGCTAGATTAAGGACGTTATCCGGCAGAGTGATGAGTCCCTTCGTGATCTGCGTGAAATTATGCCATCGATATTTGATTTTCGGACCTTGCTTTAGAGAGCCATCCATCATTCCGAGCAGAGGGTTTAGAAAGTACCGATTGCTTGATTGTGCTCGTCCTCTTGACCGTTTCGATTATCCCTGTATAGCCGCGGACATAAATATGCATTATCCGAGTCGGCTGCTGTAATGGGTGCTTATTTACCTGTCTATTTGCCAATTGTACGGATTAGTGCATACACCACCGACCGCGCGAAATGCTATAACACGTTGCAATTAAGCATCGTGATTTGTATTTATGTCTCTGTATGCAAAGTAACTATTTTGAGCCACATAAACAAGGACAAAATGGAACGATGATTGAGGTTAAGTGATGAAACAGCATTCCCAGATCGCTATAATCCATATTTTCATTATGTACGTCGTGTTTCAACTCCTTGTTAAACTTGTCGGCGATATATTATCACAATACACATATTCTGTTAATTAGAATTAAACGTCATTTACAGATTAAACTGATTCCAATTTTTCATTGAAAACAGCTAATTAAATGTAACCATTCAATTAACACCTACATATTTGCCTAGCATTCAAAAGAAATCTTTAAAACTATATCTACTCTTAAAGAAAAACAAGATTATCAAAAAAAGAAGTTAACCTAATATTTTAATTTAAAGACATTAAGATTGTTGACAGAAAAAACCAAGCAAAAGTATTTTTTTATCAGAGAAACTAGTTTGATATCAATAAAGGCCATGACTTGTTTGCATGGTCCTTATAGAAATACGAATTATCAAATAACAGTGCTAAAAGCAAACTTGTAATCCATTTCACGATATTATTATTTTGTAAAATAAATGCAAAGCCTTTTCTATAGCTGTGTCAGATATTAATTAATCAGGCTCCGATTAATGCAACTACTTTAATTCAATTTCAATTCAATGCAATTCAATTCAAGAAATTCATAGAAAAAGAAAAAACTCTCATAATAAACTGTAGGCATTTACAAAAGTAGAAAAGTAAAACCGCTCAGAAGCTGAAGATAAGAAAAGCATGATGTTTTAATCACAACTCGTTTTAAGAATTAGTAGAAATTTTGGGATACTCAATTGAAATTCCTTTTTGAAAATGTTTCGTAACTTCAGAATGGAGGGATGTCCAATTCGCTCTACTGCCTAAACTGTCACAGGTATTTTTTTCGAGCTCCCCTTGGTGTTATAATTTGGTGAATTGCTGTACCCTTCTGATTTAACCAGGAATTCAGTGTATTTGGAAGTGAAACAACTTGTTGGTCGCCCAAAATCTCTTTCTTTTTCCGAGTCAACAAATATTCGAATATTGAAGAAGCCATTCGTTGCTGTCATCATTTTTCTACTGCTGGAGATAGGCCGCTTGAAGTCTTTTCCAATTGTCTTTATCCTACGCGCGATGGAGCTATCTTGTGGTGGAAGGGTGACAGCTAGAAAATTTTCTATTGGTCAGTTCAAAAAATGGGGCAGGCACACATTCACAGAACAACGTGTGAATTGTTTTAGTTTAAACAAACTTGAGATAATGGTCCAATAAGAAAAGATCCTAATATTCATTCATTACTTCATTAGGTCGGTAATTCTATTTAATTCACTATCGTACCTCGACATATTTAAGTAAACATGCCACTGCGCATGTCAGTTTGCCTCAAACTCATTCCGACCAATCAAAAAACGTCACACGTATGGATTCACCCTCAATATACAGCCAAAGCGCTACCTTCTGCCTACTGTCAGCTGAATACCATTAGCCCACCTCTTGATTATCCCATGGTTTCGTTATACACCTATCGTCAGTCTCTCTAGTCACTCTTTCTGTTAGTTACATCTGTTATTTGTCTTTTTGTTACTTAATGTAAGCATTAGTTGTCTACCAATTTCGTTTGCTTTGTGTATTTATGCTTTATTTTCTATTTGTCAAGAATAGTAGACGAATAGTTTCGTTCTTATATGCTTGCTATCGGGCGATTCTGCGAAGAATTTGCCTTTTTATACGATAAATAGTACCATATGACATGTATAATTGCGTCTGTTCGATGAAGCTTAGTAGTACAATGTAACCTGTGGATCGTTTTATTCAATAGTTGTTTCAATTGATGCATTTTTAATTAGAGCTTTATTACTACTACTCAAAATTGATTTCGAAAACTCTTATTTAGTAAAATTTATTTGTATTTTGCATAATCTACGCATACTATCTATTCATTGAATTTTCTATTATAATTTATATAACAATAATTTAAATTCTGGATTCGTTTTAATTACACAAACCTAGTGGTGTTATTTGTGTAATAATAATTTGAAGATAAACAATAAATTCGATTCCCGAGTTCGTTTTGAACATAATTTATTCGGTGTTGTTTATATGTTACCCAGATCATTTCAGAGGTTTGCACGACCATTGTTATTATGTAACGAACGACTTTCTAGATTGTAGCTTATCATTGTTGATATTGAAGAACTCAACATTTCTTCCACTTTTATTAAGGGCTTCATCAAGAGGTAACCAAACGAACACGGTAACCCAACGTGTAAACCACGCCAGAGGTGAAACTTCTCAGGTGAGAGAGTGGGAGAAACGTTGAGTTCTTCAATATCAATAATGACACGTTACAATCCCGGAAGTCGTTCGTTCCATTATGTTATACACATTTTGTTGAATCTTTATGATTGTAGGTGTTAACACTAACTTACTTTTACCTAGCGGTGTAGAGGCTGGTCTTTTGTATGCTTAAGCGTTTGAGCCGTACTCAACTGCAATTAATGTGTTTTTGGGTTGAAACACTAATATTGTTTGGAATTCATATCAGTAATTTTGCAAATTTCTATTTGCGATTGAGTTATTTTTTACCATGAAAGCATTCCAACCCGATGATTATTTGTTGTCTTAAATTGCATTATATTTGTATATTTTGGAAAGACACATTAATATTCTTTGAAATGTACACTTACCTTTGCGAATCTCTCTTTGCTAGTTACTGATTGTTTGCATTAAAGCATTCGAAGTTGAACTTGGATATCATCGTTCGTTTTTAAGGGTAGGATTGAGGGAGAGTCATTCAATGGTCAATTATTTTTATTTGTGCTGTTTGTTAGATTGTATCCGCTATTTTAATTGCAGTATCGTCCGCCATCGACATTGCTTTAGGTTTCTATTAGATTCTTGGCTGCCCCAAATTTTATTTTTTAACAATCGCAATTTAGGCTGCAACTGAATCGTGGTTCATCCCACTCTCAGCTAACTGAAGCGCTTCTTATTAACGTTGTGCAATAAACCAGCATCTCCCCGGTTCAGTAAGAGTTAACTAGAAATACGTGATATTTGCTCATTTGCTGGAAGCTATACTAACGGAAGTTAGCATACACATGTTCAATAACCTGATTTAAGACTACTTTTTACTATAAAATTAGAAATATCGTATTTCTATTACAAATAAGGTATATTTATTTAATGTTTACGGTTACTTCTAATCGAATTTCCAAAGCTGTGCGATTTTCATCTGCATATTTACAGATTTAGACCTTCAGAAAATTTGTGCTAGACTACAGAATACTTGAGTCAAGCGATAAGCATATGAATCCATAACATTTTAATAATAGAGATAAATGAGCACCGTCGGGAAGTAGCTAGATTACTACGGAAATTTTCCTCTAGAACAAAAATGATTGCAAGACGTGGTTATTAGAATGTTTATTAATAGATTTACATAAAAAATCTTAATATTAAATACAAAATGGCAACAACTGATTACATTCCAATATCAATGAGTACAGATCGTTCAAACAACACGAATCATGTCTTCTCAACGTTACGTTTATAATCTTTATATATAAACGTAGGTTACGGCTGCCTGTCTGCACGTGACTCGTTCGCATCGCTAGCCTTCCGATTTACTTCGCCTGCCATCGGACTTTCCTACGTCGTCCCCTGTATTTCATAATACAACGGGGGCGTTGGTTCAAGTATTGCCAACTGCAATGTTTTTTACGAACTAATGTACTTTACACGACTTCATTTGACTGAGTCGGTTTTATTAGGAACATTAAGATATATTTACCCAATCATTTTGTATATAATAATTATGAACACTGCATGTAAAACATCTATCCAATCAAGAAACGCAGTGAGTCATAAATTGTAAAGCAACACGGTTCCATGTAGCACGGTACCCTGTTGATTATAATTATAGTCACGTTAACATTTCTTAATACGTAAAGAGCAAGGTTCGTTAAAATAAAGTAAAAATAAAAAAATTCACTGTTATTAGAAACGTATTTAAGAAAAGAAATTTAATATATTTTGCAAGGTAGCAAAAATTAGTCTTCTAGCTCATATAATTAAAATTAGATTAAATCCAGACTATTTTTCTAACGAACAAAGTAAGTTGCTAATAAATTAAATTGGTTTTGCCCCTGTTAGAAAACACTTTCTTCTTTTTATTTATTCTATAAAATTTACTATTTCTAATTCATTAAATTAATTTTATACAGAATATATATTTTTCACTTACTACATATGATATTACAAATTTTTAAAATTTAATTGCTACTGAAAGTGTTATTACGAAAATTATGATTTCTGAGAGATTTCAAAGAAAAGGCAATATAAAATCTTCAAGCTGCAAATATAAATTTGGGTTAATGTGTAAACATAAATCTACCCTTGGCAAATATTACTTACACGTGTACTGTATTTTATTTTCTGTTACAGGTAAGTGTACGACCACCCACACAAAGACTTCGTTACTCTGCTAAATTCAGGAGTGGTGAGTAAACATAATGGTTTTATTTTATATTCTAAATTCCACTTAACACAAAAACCGTGTATATTTTCGCCATTTAATACAACATATAGAAAAAGGGACATTCAGCGCACAAGATCCATCTATTTTCACATCGCATTTCGCCATTCAGCTTTCCGCAGTATTTTTCATAAGATAACTGTCGTACTGCAGACAAAATCTTTGCTGCGAAACGCCGAGTAGCTCCTGAACGGCTGAAATCTTTATTAAAATGCGGAAGCTAGACTCACGCAGCTATTCTGGAATGGTTCTCACATAGTTTTAAATATTTTAGTCGGCATTCGTAAGATAATCCAACTGAGAACGCGTCTAACAAGATAAAACAAAAATGGCAATTTTTCCTCGTTTCTCCCATTTTGAATTCTTGTGATTCTGAAAATTGATTATACATAAACTATGTTAACGACTTCCATTCTCTCGAATATTTATATCCAGCTTTCTTCTGAGTACATCAGTGCTATTATCGTTCCAACAGTTTTATTGTTGACACTGGAATGGCGCGATTTAAATGTCAACTAAATTATATCGCAGTATTAGCAAAAATAATGACATTTACCTTGCTAAAACTATAAAAAGAACACATACCAAGTCTATCAATGGAAAAACTATGGTTTCACTAAAATATAAATGCAATTACTACCCAATTAAATCTATTTTTTCGTGTGAGAATATAAAATACACACGCTACCGCAACTTTTTTTTCATTTAGTTGTACTAAACATTTGATGATGTTTCACTTTTCATAAAATTTCTTATTTTCCGATTGTACTTTGCAGTATTAAAATTTTAACGAGCCTCTGTCCGTTCTACCTTTTAATTGACTGCTGATCTGATATAAGAGATAAAAAAACTTAAAGGCAATGAAGACGATGAAGTGAAAGAAATGAAGGACGTGAAGATATCGCACCCACTTAGTGTAATTGTTCAGTTCATAAAATGGATACACACTTCATGAACTGGAACCAGATCGTGTAATTCTATGCTTCTTACATTTTGGACATTTTTTGGCAAACTCATGGAATCGAAAATGTATTTTTCCACTTTATAAAATTCTCTAAAATTACAATCTGGACATGACAATCGTCGACTTGATGAACGATAGCAATGCATATTCACACTTCGGGTTATATCGTAAACCATTCTTACTAAGTAGTCATCTATCTACCGGTATCCAGTTGATCATACCAGTGCCAGTTTGCCATAGAATGTAGAAGAGACGAACATAATTGGCATTAAGCTGTCCTGTATTCATGGACTTCAATATACTGATCTAGGTATAAATTATTAAAGAAAAATTAAATACAAAACAAACATATTTTGGAAAAGTAGCATAACATTTCAACAAAATTGTGCGAACTGCACCTAGGCATTGCTGCAGCTCATGAAGAGGATGGTCATGTCGAGATTGTGTAATTTTAGATGATTTCATTGTGACGAAATACGTTTTCCATTACCTGAACTCGTCGAAAGAAGGTGTTCAAATTGTAAATAAACTAAAATTGCCAGATGTGGTTCTAGTTCATGAAGTGAATATATCTTTCATGAACTAGACAATTACACTAAGGCGACATATATAACACCACAGGAAAAAGGAAAAGAGCACGAACATGAACTTATGTTGACAGAAAACAGTGAAATTAAAAAAAAAACTCAGATCAAATATTGCAAAGGTAATTAATATTTTTAAAATTAAAAACGGTAGATTCTAGAGATGTGATCATTGAGATGCTCTCAGTCTAACGTGAACTATAATAATATTTCTACTAGGATATAGCATTAGAATTCCTTTATATCAAGTTTCTCACAGATAGCGAAATTATACTAAAATATTGATATTAGGACAAAAAATTGGTAATTGAGAATGAAGAGGTGGTATTTGAATGCCGTCCATATCAAAACTGCACCATATTTAAAAAGGAAAGTTATGGACAAATAACATTTAAAGAAAAGTAATACAGTGTTATAGCTGGTATATCAGGCAACCCAAAATATCTCCTTTAATCCTACATATCTCATTCGGCACATTTAGATAATGTTTGTTTGACGTTCTTCTCTTGCTATAGAAATGTATTTGTAACCGGCTTTGCCAAAAGCGGAATTCATAATACTTCGAAGAATGTCGACAACGAGGACGTGAGTACTCATTGACTGGGAAGGCCGAAAAACGAACCAGTTAAATCCTACCAAAAATTAAATTAGGTTTGTTAATTTACTTCGAATTTTCTTACGTACGTGTAACTGGAGCAACGAGCTCAATATTTACTACAAGAGGAATAAGATTTACCGTTTATAGAGATTATCATTACGCAATAGCTTATGTACGAGTATATCTTCTACGTAAAGTAGAAGTAATTATGCATTACATGCACTTACATTATCATCATCATCATCTTCGTCATAATAAATTTTATTACAGCTGGAGCCACTTCTAGTCACCTATCTTTATGGGATTGAATAATATATTGTCAAAAACCGTATTAAATGTTGAAAATAACAGTAGCTTCAACTGCCAAAAGCATCAAAGTTATATGCAGCATTAATATAAGCATTATAAGATATAGATTGATAGTTAAAGATGGAAAATTCCCAGCATTGAGGAAATCTACGACATATATTGATTGCTACAAACATTAACTCTAGAAATCCTAAGCTCTCATCTGCTATTTCCTGACCCAGGGAGGGCAGGGGGGATCTCTATTTGTTCATGCTGTTCATTTTTAGTTTAATTACAATAAAGCTATAAAAATGCATATTAAAAAAACTGTGTTTCATACAAGATTTATTCTGTAATAAACACAATAGTTTTAAATATTGTAGGTTATATTGACATGCAAATTTAGGAGAACGAGTAAAAAATAGTTATTTGTATTTATAATAAGCATAGAAAGTAGAAATTGCTGCACCGAGTTGATTGTTTTCCAACTCGACCGTGGGAAGCCAGCAAATAACTTTCTATGCACATTACACACATGTTTTTTCTATGAGTTTAATTAAATAGGTTTGCAGGCATCCATCCTGTACAATTTTTTAGTCCGGAAAATACTTCTTTATAGAACGATTTTAGAAGTTTGAAGACGTGTTTAAATAAAAAGAAAGTATTTTACTTTCTATGCCTTTAATTGAATGGAATCAGAGTAAGTGCTTAGAGCAGCATTTTTATAATAACGATCCTTACATAAATGGGAATGTAGCATTTTCCATGCCTCCAAATGTAAAAATGTCGACTTTCTATTAACGAGTAGGAAAACTACTCTTTTTAATAGTAAAAATTAATTTTGGCAAAAAGAATGAAAAGTAAAAATTTGACATTTTAGCACAGGATTGAAAAAAGTATTATTTATACAGATATTAGTCATAATTATTACAACAACTATAGCAAAATCAAATAGAATAGGCGATATATTAACTACTAGCATGTAAACGGAAAGACAATTAACTTACTTACTGGATTATATAAATATACATATTTATTGACAATTAACAAAAGTACCAGTTAAAAATTGAATGGTCTTCAATACAAAAAAGTCGAGAACTTTTAACCCCAAGCAATACTGATGATAAATTACTCACACCTACACCATCAAACACTAGCGAAGCCACTCAGTGACTTGTTTGTTAAAAAAGGTCAACAATTATCATTGATAATTGCAATGAACATGTAGTTACGATTTGTAACGATCTGTCATAGTTTAAGTCGGCGGACATAACTGACGTCACGAAGCCGTGACATCAGAGAGCTGAGGACTTTCTTTAAGTGGTAGTGGTACAGCTGACCTGCTTACTCCATCTGCAATACATTGCGTTTATGTGACATTGAGTATTGATTTTATGACTTCGTTGTGTTAGCTGATTGTTGAGTATTGGCACTTAGTTTGGAGTAATCGTATGAATTAAAGTCATCGTGAAGGAAGATGAAAATTATTTTTCATTATTACATAGTTAAATTAGTTTCCTTGATTTCGTATTTGTAGATTATAATTTTTTGCGTTTTTTTTTGCGTTTTGGCGTATACGAAAGGTGGCAGCCCTAGTTATGTGATGCGATTATATACAGTTACCAATCACTTATTTGGGGCTTTATAAAAGCAAAACAAACCCCACATAGCCATATATCTTCCACGTGTGTGAGGAGAATGCCAGGAAGGTCCATTTATAAAATTAACTCCCCGTATTTTTTATTTACAATTTTGCGACGCTGAAACACAGCAGAGGAGGGGCGTATTCATCAGAGAAATAAAACTTTTAGCTTCCATGAAACTTTGCCGTAAGTAAAAAATGAAATATGGCACTCACTAGATCTGCATGCAGCCGGCAAAATATAGAAAATGCGAAGCGCATATAAAGTCCTCCGGGGCGGCCTCCGCTTCAGCTTCAGCGTTTAATTAAAAAATAAACGTAAAGCAGAACAGCACTGGCCAAGCTGCAGAGGCGGATTTATAACTTGGCTTAGCTGAAAAATAATTATGTCGCACTACTCGAGCAAATCTTTTTTCCGGGCGAGCCCTGTTTTTATTTCGGCCCGCTATATTAAATTTAATACCGATTAATTTAGTGTTGTGCAAAAACAGCAAAATGCGCCTTTCTTTTATTGCTACTAATAAAAGGATTTGTAATATATTACGAGCCGGTATTTTATTGCCGCTTCTCCAATTTGAGCTTCTAGTTTATGTAGCGCCAAGAACAGAGGGAATAAAAATGAAAAGCGTTATAACATTAATCTAATATTTTGTTATATTGGAAACGCGCCTCGGAATTTTCCCAACTACAACCTTCTGCTTTTAGGCCCGCAATAAAAGTTGAAGAAAGTAATTTAATCTAAGGCTCTAATATTCCCGATTCAGCGGCATAGTCAGGTTGCTCCACTTGAACTATAATTTATTGCATAATACCAATACCTACTCCATTTATAATCGGATCGGGGTAGGTGTTCAGTATGCAATTGCGACTGCATAATTAATTAACCGAGCAGCTTGAGAGATTAGTTCGGAAACATTATAGCGCAGATTGATGGAACTGTTCGAAAGTGTCGGTCGGCGAGGCCCAGCATTAGACTCCTCGTGGTCCTGTAATTTATTACGCCCAGTAATGTAATATTCTCCCGACGCGAATTATACAACAAGATTGCAACGTTAAAAATGATACTGGCGTAATTGTTCGGTGAATTCCGAAGACGCGCTTTTCTGGAACTCATTTTTCAACTTATTCCTAAGCGCTATTTGACAGAACTTAATCCTCGATAAAATATTTGCTCGTTTATCAGAGCCAGCAGAAAATGCATTCTTCATAACAGTGCGGTTTAATACTTCGGAAGACTTTTATTATTAAGAACTTCGAATGCATGGACCATAATCAATTGCCGCTAGTATTAAACTCTAACGAGCGGCATGGCATATAAGACGATATTCGCAAACCAATAACTAATTTCTGAATATTCCAAAGTTGCCTCTGGTATTGTCAAAACAAAGTTTTATAGTCAATACTCAAATAAGAACAATGGACTGTAGTAACTGTTTCACAACACTAGTAATATTGAAACAGTAAAATGATGAAAGCTCATAACGTAAAAGGGATTGAAAAAACTAAACTTACTTAAACAATAACTGTGACTCGTCCAGTACACAGACTGTGTAACGGGCTAAATCGACAATTACGACAACGCGTCAGTTTGTAAAGGTACGACACGGTAGTTACAATAACCCAAAACAACGCTAAACTGCGAGCGCATACAATAACTCACAAAATCAGGAGTGTAACTCACATAGGACCGCTGCCCAGCCATTACAAAAGAGTTTCCGACTAGATTTCAGTGGAGCGAGGGGTGGTCCAATACGAGATCACACAGAGCAACGGCCTAATAAACGGTAAACAGATCTCAAATGATAATGCGCTACGACATTTCTTACACTAGAAAAAAATGCATAAGTAAACCCGCTGAGAAAACGTGGAAGCAAAACGTGTTTACCTTACGACTTTAAGCGTGGCAGTATTCTGGCCAGCGAGCCGGTTCAGCACCATCGGACCTACCTTTCGAAAGTCCACTTGATCAGCTGGCTAAACTCCTCTTACACTGTAAAATACAATATGCAAATCGCATGCACAACAACAAAGAAAACCACAAAATATTTGTTTATATATAAAAATGCAAATAAAAAGATGAAATGGTTTAGTATACGGCAGTTAGGTAAATTGCGTAACGTCTTAATCTATTGAAATTATTCGGTAAACCTGACATTAACACTTGAAATTACTGAAAGACTACAATCAAATGGCGGTAATAAAAGGCGATATTCAACTATAATAAGTAGCGGTTGTGACACATGACAGGGCTACTGCATAAAGCTAAACAACAACCATGTAAAATGTAAACTGACGGTAAATGAATTGTAATGACAGATAAACAACTATAATGGTTTGACAAATGCAAAAAGGCACACAATAAAAATTATACGACCGCGACGTTACGTCCGATGCTTCGGCGAAACACTCTGTATACGTTAAATTCGTACTGTAAACTTTAATACAACGTACGGTACCTTTAAAGAGCTTGGCTGTGCGGCAAATTGATGTCCCATGCTACTGCACTCGGTTGCCGTCCCCAGACACTGCAGAAGACACCAAATAGGAGGATGACTGCACCAACTCAACAAGCTGCGGGCCGACAGAACCATGCGGGATTATCCATACTGAAGGCAACATTGAAGCATCGCACGGTAAATTGGCAGGCTTCAGAGACGACAAGCAATTGCCTCGCGTAAAAATGATGAGCCGTTAATGAGTCTTCACAGGTAAGCCGTTAAACAACGAAATAGGAGCTCCACTCCACTCTACGAAAAACTCAAGGCTTACATTCAACAACTACGACACCCAGCTTGATCGCCGTCCACAACCACGTGCAGTACAGCAAAGGTCCAAGCAAATGTGAACACAACACTTGCGTACGGAAATATAATAGGTGGTACACATCACACACACCAAGGTTCGACCGTTAAGCGTTAAAATACCACCGAATTCAAACGTCAAAATCCCTCGCAAACGCCACCCCGAAGGGGTGCACCGCGGGAGCACCACTTCAAAAACCAACTGTTGCTTCAGACGCCGGGATCGATTCTCCCAAAAAAATGCGCGCAGAGCCGCGCGATCCATAAATTGGTGGGAACAACACCTGAAGCTCGCTCTCTCGCACACATGGCAACCGTCTCTTAAATTTACGCCACGGAACGTGCAGGAGACGGGTCGATATTTCCAACAAGCAGATAAATTTAGCGCACCAACGGATCGGAACCGAGATACACAAAATGAGTGCCTTTAGAAAAGTTGGCTAATAACTCAGCTGTGTGCGTTAGAAAGCTTATGCCTGCAATTCGGTATGCTCAAATTCAGGCAGAATAATTCTAAAAACCCATATACAAGTGGGGTCGTAATTTAGGAAATAACGCTAATTAGCCGTACGTTCGGACAATCTAAAAATGTCCTAACAACTGTAATGGTCAATATTACAAACAAGAGTAGAAGAACAGCCAGAGAAAGCGCTGAACTAGAGTCAAGAAGGAAACTTCCTTGCATAATATGGACACAGCCCTCCCCTAGATGTTTCCAAATTTCTCTATCATGAGCAGTTGCAGCCTAGTTTTAACTTTAAACCTAGAAACATTCATAACGATAATCATTAAACTGTAGACACAATTCTATTTTGTGTATTACATTACTTGTATGACTTTTATTTAAAGTTCTCTTTGTATACTGATTATTCAAAATTCCCGCTTTTCACTGTCTGGTGTTTTTTGAACTGTTCAGTTAATATCTAGATATTAGTCATTATACATGAACATGATATTTTTTAATCTGTTTGTAATTGATCAAGTATTTAACTGTGACTACTTTGACTTTTAACCTTAAACCTGATGAACCAAAAATTATATCCCCGTTTTTGTTCTGTATTTAATCTTTTCGTAGGTGAAGCACATTTGTTTTTTGCTATAATTTTTATACAACTGTAAAATTTATTGTAGTTGCCTTGATAAAGGAAGAATCGAAGAAAGCTTTCCCGAATTCTCTTTTGAATACCTGCCCTGAAGAACGAACCCCAATTGCTTACTATATTGTTGTAAAAATTAAACGCCCCAAAATTCGTGCTAACAACAATTGGATTAAGAATTAAACAGATTTGTAAAGTAAAAATGACTAGTCATGGAAAAACCACTTTCGGAAAAATTATTATCTTTTAACTAAATAATTATTGTATAAATTATTTAAAAAACGAAAGCTGAGAAAATTTAGGTAATTTCCAATTTTACCTCTACCATGAATAGCTTTGTATTTTTGGAAAATCTTTGAATGAGCTTTATTCCCATATTTTATTTCATAACCCAAGTTAAGCCCGTTAGAATTCATAGGGTTAACAAACAAACGCCGTTAAAATGCTAATTTAAACACTTGAACTCTCTGAACATAAAATGAAACAAAGTTTACAAAATGGAAATCGAATCAGAGTTGATATAAGACAATAAATAGGAAAAAACCAAAAATGCTGAAATCAATTAGTTCTAGCTACAACTGAAATCACATTTATTTAGAAATCATTTAGGGATATTTATGTAAAACCAAATTTCACCTAGTCATAGTTAAGTGAAATATACAAATATTTCTTCGTATGGTTTCTGGGCATTAAAGCTTCACTGAGTGGTCAAAATTTGCAAATTAGTGATTTATATTTTTGTAAATCTCTTTTCATAGGATTTAGTTTTAAAAAATTCAAAATGTACAGAATTTTCCACTAAAAACGATCCGTAAATTTCCAAATTTTGAGCACCCTGCATAGCATTAATACCCAAAGCCAATATTCTACATTCGAAAGGTAATTCACAAACAACTTCATTTTTTGTTGCCACCCTTTCATTCAATTATTTTTTGTTACTTACAGCAGCTGCCTGAATCTAACAATTTTCTCGCATAAAGTCTCCATAACAGTTAACTTTAGATCTATACATCTTTATATTGAAATTATCAGCATTTCGACTATTCGGATACCTATATACAGGGTGTGAATAGATTCTGATAGACCCCAACTAAATTTTGCATTTACACATCATGAATCTGGGCACATGGAATACCCGGAGTTTAAGTAATAAATTTCAAGAAGTACTGAAAGACATAAACGCCTATACTACTGCTATTGCCGCCGTCACTGAAACTAAGAAGAAACGGAAAGAAACCGAAGAGAATCAGAACTATATTCATATATTTAGCGGAATTCCTAAGGAGGAGAGAGCAAGAAGTGGTGATTCAATCCTAATCAATGCGACCCTGAAACGAGGTATAACTAGCTGAGGTCAAATTAGCGAACGAATTGTAAAGAGTGGATGTGACTATAAAAGGTCACGAGTCAACAGTTATAAGAATATACGCACCAAACGAAGACGCCGTTGTTAATAGCAATTCTTCGAACAATTGACAGAGTTACTTGATTCTATAAGTAATAGCAGGGAAATTATTTTATTGGTTGACTTCAACGGCAAAACTGGTGCAAGAAGAAATTATCCCATTAAAGGCGAAAATAAACTTAGGAATGTACAAGAGTGTTCAGTGGAAGAAATGTATAGCCAAATTAAGAAATATATACATCCAGCATCAATGGAGGTTTCAGAAGAAAAAAAAAACGAAACCTTAAACAAAAGAACAGTGAATACTTCAAATGATTATCTTCTAATAAGATTGATGACAGGAATGAAAATGTTGGCAAGAAAGTGGCGCCGAAATAAACAATTGTAGAGGAAACACTTAACTTAATCATGCATGGAAACTGATCAAAGGGCTAAGAACACAATACCGAGATAAAAGAAGAATTTATCTCATAAGCCTGGGCACCTGGAGAAAATATTATAAAACATTGCTTACAGAAGACAGAAAGGAATTCAGAAATGAAGATATAAGCAATCAAAACCCAGAACTAGAAGAAATGCCTAAAGAGATAAGCAAAGACGAAATAAAATAAGCATTAACAAGGAATAAAAAATAAGAAATCGGGACCTGGTAACGTATCAATATAATTAATAAAATCCACCCCAGACATTCTTTTAGAATTATTGACAAAGCTTTTTAATAAATGTTTACGTCGAGAACTGCCCCCTAAAGAATGGAAAACCGCCTATATAACATCAATTTTCAAGAAAGGAAATAGACTTTCATGTAGTAACTACAGAGGCGTAAGCGTTATTAGCTCTTTATCACGTTTATATGGGGGAGTTGCTAAAACAAGACTTGCGGTAAATATGACAGACTCGGAGCAATTAATTGAAAAATATACAGCTCGTGCGAGATCGGTCCATTTTACAATCGTAGATATACACAAAGCCTACGACACTCTTCCTCTAAATATGGTGTGGAACTGCATGCTGTAATGGGATAGTTCGCGTTAGGTACCTTGGTATTTAATAATCACCTTGCTAGATTTAAGCCAAACTGTATGTCTTTTATTGTAATAAATTAGATTAACACGAATTATGTATTTAAAACATCGAGTATTTCGCAAACCAGATTGTGAGATACTGACCAGCTGACGAAGTCGTTGTGGCTGTTAGTAGGACCAAGCAAGTTGTGCGCGAACGAAGACACGGGGAGAGGTCGCTCACTAATAGGCGGTTGGTGTGTTTTGTCCAAACAAACGAGACGCCACTCGAAACATAAATGTCGACTGAAAGTTTAAGTGTTGGCCTGCGTTAAGAGCATTTGACGCCTCGTTATTCTTGAGCCGAAATACAGCCTCGAGAGCCTAGAACTACCTTGGAATCAACACAGGGATACCGATAATTCTTCATAGCCGAAAGCTGCTATTCTAACTTCAAATAAGCAGTCGATCTTGTCAATGTACGAGACCATTTCGAGCAACTATACTGCAAGGTTAGTTTCTATAAAGAATTCCCACAATGGAATGCATGATCCAGGAAGCTGTGGGAGCAGATTCATAAGAGCGAATTATGAAGGGATTGCAACAAATTGCACACTAGCTTCGACGAGCGATTACGCGTCCGAAAGCAACGGGTGCTTATCTGCTGAATCAGCATGTCAGTACACAGCGCTTGTTTCATCCTGTTGCCACATAACATCATCTGATTTGAAGCTACGGAAGCCAGAACCGTACTAAATGAATTTGTACGCGAGAGGACGCCTTGTTCGCATAATTTATTTTTTGACTTAGCGCTGCGCATGTAGCTGATGATAGCTTACAACATTTCTATATTACTATTGTGTATTTTTTATGTATTTTTATGCATGTATGTTCTTTTTCAGAGTGTATGTACTTTCACGTATACTGTGTGGTTTTTATTCCCAGCAGGATTTGAATGTATAATTACAGAATTATAGATGATAACAGGCAGGCCGGAACAATCTATATTGACATTGCCTTAGACATACTGAGGTAGGAGTGCGTCTTGTACTTCTACGACTGGGTTAACTAGCAAACAAAGGGCAATCTAAATTCATAGTAAAGTATAGGGCTAAATTAAAGTACCATTATAATGCGTAATATAGGTGTCAATGATATGTACGTAAATGCTATAAGAAACTGATATTCAGCCTGTGTTAGTACCGTAAAGATGGAGAATAAGCTATCTAATGAGTTCCAAGTGACAAAGCGGCTGCAACAGGATTGCTGTTTAGCACCGATTGTTTATTTAAACGAAGCTTTGCAACGGTAGACGAAAAAGTGCAGCAACATGGGCATATAGATGCACGACGAAGCGTTGTTTACGTTATTATTCACTGGTGACCAGGTTGTGGTGGCAGCAGATGAATAATTATATGATGAGGAACAGCGTCGAAGAGTAAAACAACTGGGGCTTAACGATTAATATACAGAATATCAAGTCGTGGGTGAAAGAGGGCAAGATTTAAACAACGAATCAGATATAATAAAAAACACTAAACGATTTAAATACGTCATCGTTACATTCACTGAGTCTGGAAACGGTAATGAAGACATTAATCATAAAATAAAACGATTAAACTCTTGTGGAATGCTAAAATAACCAAACAAACAAATACACCCCTATAAAAATAAATTGCAGAAAGCATCACCACGTACGGTTCTAAAGTATAGGAGGTTACCACAAAAAATTAAAATAAATTGAAAGCTCTAGATATGAATTTTTGGAGGCGCAGTTGTGGCGTCTCCACACCCGCACATAAGAAACGATTATATTCGTCAACAGATAGAAATTCAAGGAGCAATTATTTATACCGTAGAAGCAAAAAGATTAAGGTAAAGTGGCCAAATGCACACTCACAGATGGCCAAAGAAAGTATGGGATTGGACTTCAAATATCAGAAGAAAAAGAGGTAGACCAGGCCACAGACTGGGCACAAGAAGTCCAAGAATTAATGGAAGCCATATTATTACAAGAGAACGACTGGGTAGATAAGCACGATTGGAGGGAAGAATGCGAGATACGGTTACGTTCATAAAACATACACCTTTACTTTTATGAAGTTACGTAAAACTGTAAATTATCAAGTATTAAAAGCCCATTTCTGATATAGCTGGAAATCGCCTAAAGATTTATTTTAAATGGAAAACCCCATATATTTTTAGATTATCTAATTATGCATCGTATGAGAGCTTCTTATATTCAGTTTTTTATTTGACTGAAATTATAATAAAACAAACATTACGATTTCAATAATGTATTAGGACTGGGAAAATATATATGAACCGCCAATAGATGTACTAAGGATTCTCTCTTGTCTTTACATAATGCCAGAATAGTTACCCAATATTCACACAACAGATTTCGGCAATTGGATTACTACTAATAGACCAGCTATGTAGCCAGTTAGGTCACCCGATATATAAATGTTAAATTAATTTGAAAGATATTATTTATTCTTCACCACCACCGATTTTACAGGACCTACAAAATCGGGGCCTCGGTGGGCTTGTGGTATCTGCTACTGCAGTCGTGTCACAACGAAATATGGAGAGTGCGGGCAATAGTTCGACTTCTGGCCCTGTTCCAGTTTCGCTTAGATTAAGGTTGGTCCAAAGTTGTTACAGGCCAAATGACTTTAACGACACCGCACCGGCACATACAAAAAGTAGTTACGTACAAGCTAGACGGCCGACGCGGACGATAACTTTCAAAGTCGGGACAATGACTCACCTAGGACCGTTGCCCTGCCCGTAATAAGATATGCCGACTAAACTCAGTGAAGCCCTACACGAGATTACCTATGAGTAACGGCCTAAGGGACGGTAAACAGTGATAAAACATATTGAGCTTCAACCCGCTTCTATCAATCAGAGCGAGAATACAAATGTAAGCCCTCAGAGAAACCAGGAAGCAAATGAACCTACCTTTCGACTTTACACCTTGGCGAAATCCAAAGCTAAACGGAAAATAGCAGAATCGGTGTGTACAGCCTCACTACTCACAACAACACTGCGACGGCGAGCACCATGACCTACCTGCGATGCTTAAGAGCTTCTTCCAGGCTCCACCTGACATAAATCTTGCCACAGGGAATAATTCCCCTTGAAAATAAGCATGCACAGGCACGTGGGGAAATCATAAGGCAACGTATAGCAAACAGATGTATTCGTCTAACACAGTGTCGAATATAAATGGGTACAACAGCGCCAATGTTTGTCAGCGTACACAACGAACAACAACAACAAAGAAGGAAGGAGACTATAACTATAAGCACAGCTGGGGACGCTTTACCTCTAAACTACTGCTAGAACATGAAAATTTGCACACATCCCCAAGCAGGTGGCTGGTATTTACCTATTTATAAGAGCAATTAATTATTGTTTAAAAACAGCCCATGCGGGTGGCTGGTATTTAGCAAATAGGCACGTTAATAATTGTTTACAAACAGCCCAAGCGGGTGGCTAGTATTTATCAAATAGGCGCATTAATTATAGTTTACAAGCTACGCACACTACCTTGTTCAGTTTTAGCTTCACCTGGCTGCGTCATGCGTGTCGGGACTCGCCTCCTAGTGCAGAAGAGTTGCAGCTACATGCGTGGATGCTGTACGATCCAATGATCCCCTGACTTGCAGGGCCTGATGCGGAACCTTCATGGGAGAAAACGAAAACTGCAGAGACCTGTTGATAGCTCGTTCTGAAGACTGGACCCCAACCATATATCGGAAAAATTGCCCTTCAGGCCTTCGAAAATTGCAGAACGGCAGTCATCACTAACGGAGAAACACAAAAAACCCAAAAGCACTCTCACGGCCAGCAACGCACTCCAAAACAAAACCACGCTGTAACAGCACACTCACAGGCCGCCCCCGCGCCCGAAGGCACGGGGTGGCTCCCAAAGCCACGCTCTGAGAAGCGCTTGGTGTCCCAGCCGGCAACTAACTAACTCAAAAACAGAAAATCACCCCAGACACGCTACGGAACCCGGCGTGCAGTTTCCCGCGTGGCCTGACTACCTGCAACCAATCACGAAGCGAACGAGGCCTCGCCGGTAAACTAGCTCGACGAATCTTCTAGAAAAAGGCTGCGTACTAAATCTGTAGGATATTAAATAAGCCAAAAAAAGAAAATATGAGATACCAAAACGAATACCTTACAGAAAATTACAGGGGCCGTTACAGCTGCTTAAAATTATGAACCGCTAGCTGCCTGCACACAACTTAACGAAATATTAAGTGTAAAAATATGACAGAAACACTATATACAAGCGAAGTCGTAACCTTTGAACAGAAAATACTCCAAAAGGTCGCACATTCTTAGGATTTGAAAAATGTCCTGGGTGTTTCCCGCGCCTTCATTTTGCACTACTAGATTATCAAAAAGTCTTCGACGCCATTGAGACATGAGCGATGGAAAATTCCAAAATAGACACAAGTCATAAAAACGTATACGTGTGCGCTGCATTTCACGTCATCACACACCAAAAACTTATAAAATACAAATACAATGATGATGTTTTTAAGCAGCTGAATTAATGGGATAAAGGCGTTGGCATTTAGGGACTGCATTAAAATAACTATAAACCGTTCAATAGTTATTTTCCCGGTAGGTAGACATGGAATTTTGTTTTTATGTTTAATAAAATTAAAACTCCCTAGAATATCTTTCTGACACTTTTTCAGAATCAGCTGTTATGTACAGGAGGCTCACGAAAGTGTCTAATTTAACATTTTGAGGTTAAACGTGCAATGTTGCCAGTCCTTTCATACTTTGTTTGCCACTAGACATAATATTTATAGACATCAGCGTCATAGATACCTAACTGTCAACAAATTGTAATACTAAAGCAAATATGCCGAAAGTCATTAAAAGTGACACAAAACTACAAATTACATAGGTCTACAGGCATTATAAAGCCGACAGGCCAGACCTCAGTGAAACTGAAATCTTTGCCCGGCTTAGTGACATTTGGGACGTAAGTATTTATGCATAAAACTTAACTGTTGATTTAATATTGGGGTTTGTACTGTTTTAGGTATCTGAAAGAGATAGGTCCTATATTTTTTTAAGGTAATTAAGTGCAGCAAAACGATTAAATTTTATTTTAATGATTCAAATTTTAGGTTTGCTAAATGCACAACCATATCATACTGAAATGTTTAGCCGTTTTTTGAAGAGTTACGTGACGATGAATTACAAAAGGGTTACTTTCAATAAAATGGGGCAAGACTTCACACAACACAAGAAAATTTAAATATACTTGGAGAGTTTTACGAAAACAGAGTTATTAGTCAAAAAATGTCTACAGTGTGGCCCCCGAGGTCTTGTGACTTAACTCCCTGCAATTTTATTCTGTGGCCATAGACTTCATTAAAGCTCAAAGGTTAAGATGGTTTGTATATACTTATATGGAGAATGCCAGATGGAAGAGCTACTAAGATAGTATTGGAAGGCAGAGCGCAAGAAACTATAAGAGGGCGACCAAGGAATAGGTGGAAGGAGGCAGTAATGGAAGACATAGCAAGGAAAGGAATAGAAGACTGGAGAAATAAAACCATGAATAAGAGACAATGGAGACAGATTGTTATGCAATGGGCCTAAAGTGGCTTGTAAAAGCTTTATTTATGTATACTGAAAAATACATAAATTATAATATTTAAATATGTTTGTATACAATTTACAGTTACATTAAAATAAACGATTTTCATTATACCATTATGTCTACTCAACAAAGTATGAAACGTATTCAGAATCAGCAAGTTGCCTTTCATGAAATTTATCTTAACCATTAATAAAAGTACCTTGAAATTCAAAACCAAATCTGGCAACCACGTTTTATACATTAACATAAAAATATACGGTACCCCTCACCCAAGAAAGGCGCCCTTCCGTGGTTTCCAAGAATACTTCGATATTCAGCATCACTCCGTTTCGCTAATACAATGAAATGCTATGAACCAGTTATTTATAAAAAAAAAAAATTTTCCGACGACCATAGCTCAAAAGTTGATGTTGCCTTCATTTTCGGAGGACCTATCGTATGAAAACGATCCAAGACTTCAGGAAGGTTCCTGGCGACCGGAATCGTGTACACATACGAACATACATCTCTCGCACAGCACGTTTAGGCACCCCCCCCCCCCCCAATACGGGGGATTGATCTAGTGGGCTGGGATCTTCACCAAAAGATCCACAGCGCCGAGACGGAGATTTGATATAGTGGGTTCATTAGTCGGTTGGCTCGAATTTTAGAGATATTTGACTCAGAGTGGTTTTCGATATGAGGGAATTTCAATACTTCGTACACTTCGTGTCGAAGTAATTATCATTTTGTATAAAATGGGCATAACCTAACTTTATTAATGACTGACAGCATATTTACAGGGTGAAATTCAATCATCCTAACCTGACCTCTTATCGGGAAAATGACTATTGAACGATTTATACATTTATTTCGCAGACGATATTGTGCCCGTTAGGAGCCATATCAAGCAACTACAAACTATTTTCGAAGAGATAAATGCATCTAAGAGATCAGGATGGATTTGAGAAAGAAGAAAATAATGAGGAAGGGTGATCACATTAGGTGTTAGAAAACCAAGTAATAGATAAACTGGAATAGTACATATATCTCGACCACAATATATAAAGAGAAAAATAAGAGCATATTGCAGAAATACAGAGAAGAATAGGAGCTCCTTGGGGAGTCTTTGGAAAATTAAATTATATTTAAAAAGGAAAAACAGCCGTATAGGTATGAAGAAGAAGGCATACGATATCGGTGCCGATATCCTGCCATTGACAACATAATATGGCATGGGAACTATGAGTATCACACAAGGAAGTTCTGAAAAATTGAGAGTATCACAAAGGGTAATGAAAAGGACCATGCTAGGTATTAGTTTAAGGGACCACGTGACAAATGAGAAGCTACTATAAAAAACAAAAATTACGGACGCCATACAAATGATTGCTCGACTAAGTGGCAATAGGCCAGGTATCTACAGCTAGGCAAGATACAAATAGGTGGACGAATGAGAAGATGTCATAGCCCGTGGCATTCCCTACCCCAATATTGACCAATCTTGCTCAATATGCTAAACTTATGGTTTCTTCAATTTGGTGTTTGGTATTTCCTCGGTTTTCCCTTTCTGTCTTTTCTACTTCTCCACCCAACAATTTTTAGAAGTGTTCTTTCCACCTCTCTATGATGTCCTTTCCCTTTGTGAGAATAAGTCTGTCTTTAGATCGTATCTGCCTAATTGTACCTTCCACGCTCTCTTCTTCGTCTTGACCATCATCCCTACTACGTTTATGTAAATACATTTTATGGAACTTTCATAAGTGTATAAATGTTCTGTTCTCCCCCACGTTCCCCCATCATTGCAGGCCCTGTATTCATAACACATTACATAGGTTTATGACCTTCTTTTTATTATCGCTAAAAACATATCTAAATTTATAGCTGTGATTGACTTGTTTCATTTAGTTTAAATTTTATGTCTGTTTATTTTAAGTAGTATTTCTGTTATGAAAACTGTAATTATAGGAAGCTCCGTGGTTGGTGATACAATTTTGACTTTTTTCTTCTTAATAATAAAATATAGAAAACAATTTAGATATTTTTTATTGAATTATATAAACTAAAAATTAACGGAGTTGAAAAGAAGACGGGGCAATATACTTTTCGATCCTGGAGGTGATATTCTTTTGTACGGTTCTGCTCTCAAAGGAAAACAATGCTTTTCCGGTTGTTGATTACAACAAATGTTTTTCTTTGGAAAAGCGACACCCGAAATATTTAGTACAATTTTGTCACTCTACATTGCTTCGGCTTTGTAGATAAATGCAATACTCGCCTTTATTTCAACGCTTTAACGAAGGAAATGGATCCTGGCCTGTTCATTAAAGAGCACTTTGATATAAAACAAATGCTGGCGTCGATATAAACCGAAAATTCAATAATCCGGGAAAATGTATACACAATGCGACATAGTTAACGAGTTGTTCCCGGCAAAACCGATTTGCATAAATCTGCTCCATTTCGTTCGACACTCTGCGATGCCAATTTTGAAGCATTAGAAGCGGTAATACTTTTTCTTACCCTTTTTTCTGTTACCTTTGACGTAGTTAAAAGGCACGTTCCTGTAATTCCCTTTTTGCTCACATCTTTCATCTGTGTAGTCTGGAATCCCACGAAAATAATTGCTCCAAAAAATCTCGCAAAGCAGATTTACATATTCTCGGGATGGCAATTAGAATGAAAATCCGGAATGCGCATTTTGGGTTTTAAGTGCTAAGCAACGCCCCTCGACTTATTCCGATAAGAAAGCAAAAGGTGGAGGTTAATTGGTTTTGTCTTTAATTATCAGGCGCACTAGGCGCTTTCCGTATTAATTATTTTCCCCAGGTTGCAGCTCCTGCACGAACGAAGGACGCTCAGCCGACAGGTGTAATGAGTATATTTAAGCGTCTGACTTAAACAGCAGGAGTAGGCGAAGTACAAATAAGAGGGAGGCATTAATTAAAAAGGCATGAAGCATGAGAGATAGGTACGTTTATTTCACCTGCCTGCACGCGTGGCGTGGCATGGCCAACTGCGCTCCGTTCCGTAGAAATGCTCTCAGCGCGCTAATTTGATTTCGCTCCGACACAATGGACGTGTTTTTAGTCCGCTTCGCTCGTTAGGGTTGTTAAAATGTATGCCAGCGCCTGTTTTTAAAAAGACATCGTTTTGAATTGTTGCATGACCCTTGGATTTTTTCTGTTATTACACCGCAACGGCCCTAACGTAATTATCCGTACTAAAAGGCTTCCAAAAGGCACTCGTGAATATGCATAGGTGACGCCGACATGGCGGCGTGTATACACTTCTCTGCCGCTTTTCCTACATTAGCGAGGCTTTTAGCTACACGTAGCATTAAATTGTTGATTAGGTTACGTATTATTGTAGCTATGCTTGAGGATATTGCGTTTCGCTGCTTTACTGCGCCACGCCATCGATACGCATTAACTTAATTACTAATTGCGAAACGTGTGGTTGAAACGAAACCCGAGATTCAAAACCCGCAAATGTGAACGAAACAAAGTTTGCCGCCCCCGGGCTTCACCTCTTTCGCCCTATTTAGCGGTCCTCGCGCACTAACCGCGGTCGCAAAAAACTAGGGCCGGAACACGCACATCAGAATTCGCTCGATCGGAACGGTTTCCAAACCCTGGACCTTAAATGACGCAAAATTTAGCAGCTCACACGATTCGACACCTAAAATTAGTGGACACTTTGAAAAGGTTCCCATGATTTTTTAAATCGTGTTCATCGGTAATGCCTGAAATCAGGGACGAATTTAAACGTGTTGTGGTGTAAACTATAGCTTGTAAGAAGTCCTTCCCCCGCTCTAAAAAGATAATAAATATAAATTTACTGTATCTAAACAGTAATGCAATTTCCAACAAATTGTGCAATACCCAGAAAAGTACTATAAATTTACTCCTGCTTTATATAAATACTTGTCGATATAATCTAATGGTGTCGGCGACAGTGAGGTGGTTATAATATCTGGTATTAAGGCGAAATAAAGTTCTCCGATACCCCGACCAGACGAAAACAGAACTTCAAAGAAAACGTTATACCAGGGAAGATTCTACATCTGGCTAAGATACTAAAATTGCCACAAAGGCCTTAAAATGCTCATAGCAACCATATCGCACAAAGCTAAACACACAAACCGCATCCTAATTTGACCTAGTTGGTACATTACTTCTGAATTGCAACCATGCAGCTATCATTCGCGTCAAGAAGTTCAAGCCAATTCACCCTTCCGCCGGCAAAAACCAGTGACGGAGTTAATCTTTCAAATCGACCTAACACATCTCTAGGGCAATCTTTTATTAATGTGTTTAGATATTCGTCAAGCTACTTGATTGATCTGATTGATCAAAATGTTAAAAAATCTGGTGTGATACACGCACAGAACTTGCTTTTAGAGTGATCCTATAATTATCCAAAAATTAGATTTTTAATTTTTAAGCATTTGTCAAAATTTGCAATAATTGCAAATTCTACAAAAGCCGTTCAAAACAGGGCGTTAGTTGAAAAAAAAAATTTCTCCAAAATTTTAAGCTGAATTCAAAAATGTAATAATGTTCCAGGTGTTCTATTTAAAATAGGAGTTAATAAAAAAATAGGAAAAACACAAAAGAAACCCATTTTAGAGGCATTTAATTGGAAAATTACCTATATTGCCGCAATACACATTTAAAATGTAATAAAAACGTAAATTTGAAAAAAATCGTTAGGTCCGTTTTTGAACAAATTACAAGAGTAAACACTTACTTCCGGATATGCTATCTTCTTCAAAAGCTTGCTGTCGCATCTAGATAGTACACAAAACCTATATATGAAGTTTCGGCGTCATACCTCTTTTCGTTATTGAGATATTCAGTTCACACACACACATACACACACAAACACAGACGCACACACAGACAGACATATCAGTTAAAAACTCAATTTCAAATTTTTGGGGTGAATCCAATTCTTCCTATATTGTAAAAGGAAGTAAAAAGTCTTGAAATATTCTTATAGATACTTAAGCGAGTGTAATATTATATATACGGTACGTTTTGAAGCCAACGAAATTTGGAGCTAAAATAATTAAATTACAATTCCTATTGGGATTCCTACAGCATGTAATTGTCTGCAATCTAACATATCACAAACTGCGATCATAGGTTAATAACCCTAGCAGCTGATTCCCTTTATCAAAAACAAAATCTTGTACCCTACTGCCCTCCATTTTAAATTGGTCTCTAAGGAATCCATCATAAATGTTTCTATTGGGGAAAGTCGTAACGATACGTTTACTCCGCCACTCCGTTGGGATGTTAAATTAAAACGAGACGCATTGTACGTCTTACTATTTTAATAATTATAATTTGTAATTACTTGCCATGTTTGTTCACCTTGCTAGCTCAGTATACATGAAATTCTCTCAATACCCCGGTCGCGGTTACGAATGCTCACTATTTGCCAAAAACAGAAAGCTGGGCAGCAGCTGTAGTATTCTCAAGCTGAAACGGACTTCAAACAATATACACAAGAGAAACCTATTTGCTAACATAAATATATTGACTTTAAAACGCATAGAGTGTAGATATTAAGAACGCATAAATGCGGTAATTTCCTTAATCATCGTTTTCGAGAAAAAATCTTAAGGAAATATACCGATTTAAATTGCAGCTCATATGATCAAGTTGATTTTTAGATTTTTATATCATTTGTTTTAAATGTAATGCCAGCAACATTTTCTTAAATGAAAATCTATATATTTTTGTATTTATTTTAGTAAAAAGTGTGAATCTGTTTTAATGGTATGACATTTTGAAGAAGTTGCATTAGAAAAAACTTTAAGAAATTACCTTGATGTTCAATTAGTAGAGATAGCTACATGGGCTTAAAACAAACGCCGATGACTGTACATTCATTTTTGAAGTTGGAATTATTTTCAAAGTCAAAAAGTAATAACTACTAAGGTTTTTGCTTCAAACCCAGGTAACTAGAACTACTCTGTTAATTTCATTCTCCTTTACTATATAAACTTTAAGGCCGTTTCTTTAATTTTTATTCTAATGTAACCTATTAAAAATTTTATATCTTTGGAAACAGATAAAACTTACAATCAAAATAAGTAGAAAATATATATGTTGTCATTAAAAAAAATATTGATTTAAAACAAAAGATATAAAAATGTGAAGATGACCTTAATATGCTCGCTGCAATTTAAGCTGCTACACCCGTTTGAGATTCTTTCCCGAAAACGAAGATTAACGGAGTTATAAAATTTATGCGCCGTTTAATTTCCACACTATATAAGATCATAAAGAAATTCAAACAAAATTAAGTTTTAAAGTGAATGGCCATTGCTGAAAAACAGAGTATTAATTAATAAGATCAATACCACGGCAATATAGCTGTGTATAGTGTAATCATGACTGACAAACATAAAACAATATTAAAATAGCCCCGAATTAGCTGTCCTTAACAGCACGAACACTAAAATACCTGGAGCCGGTAGTTTCAAGTTTCTGAAGTCGACCCTAACCACGATTGCAAGCATAAAATCCTGGAGCAACTGGCGTAAGTAAACGCATTTCTTCGAGCTCGGGAAGGCTTCTGTTAGTAGAAAACGAACATTTATCGCATAACTGCAAATATTTCGTGAAGGTATCAGGTTACCTGTAAATCTTTTAAGTATGACCGCATAACGAATAAAGAGGTTCTCCGAAGAATAAAATCCGAAAAAGAATTATTAAAAATCGTGAAAATCAGAAAACTCACTTACTTAGGCCATGTAATGAGAAACGATAAAAATTATATCCTGCAGTTGGTGTTGCAAGGAAATATCGAAGAGACAGGGCCGTAGCTACCACCGGGGCAGTCGGGGCAGCGCCCGGGAGCCACGAACATAGGGGGCCCCCGAAAGCGGATGAAGTTTTTTTGCGAAATTGTCTTAAAAATGTATTGAACCAAACTGGCAAACTTGGGAAAATGAGTAGCGTCAAGGAATTTGCAGATCTGTTAATAATTGATCATAGCTCACTTTGCCAACTTTATCCTGGTGTGTGTACGGCATGTATTATGTACTTGACAGTTCCTGCGACCGTAGCTAGGGCCGAACGGTAGGGTTACCAACATTGCGTCGATGCTGACCCGAAGAAAATAATTTTTGGGGAAGAAAAATGTAGGATAAAATTAATAAAAAAGTTCAAGGTGAAATAGTTTTTTACATTATAAAGATATAATTCCTAAAATGGTTTTATATTTTTTAAATAGCATATGAAATGCGGCATTTCTTGTGAATAACAGGTGGTACTCCGCCTGGTGCAGAAGTTTTTACATCGCGATATGGCCTTCTGTGTGATTTAACCATGGTCTACCATTGACTACCATAGTGCATAGAATACAAGGTGTAACGTTCCGCAGAATGGATGTATTGTGGGCGGAGCCTTAAATTCAACCAATAAGAAATGAGCCCACAAAGGGCACGAATGGTAGTACTGAAGTGTAGTATTGAAGACGCTATCTATGTCAAATTCGAGGTTAGGTTTTGCGTCAGTTTCTGTCAGACTGACAAAAAACCTAACCTGCTAACCTCGAATTTGACATCGACTGACAGTGCCAGCAACAATATACGATCGAGGCCATGGTTACACCATGATCGCGGCCATGATGGATTTTCTGAGTAGGCGCATTGGGGATTAATTCATATCTCCCCTCTACTTTCTGAATGACTGCGCATCTCCAGGAACGTTTCACCTTGTATTTTTTACACCATGACGACTACCACTAAATTAATAATAATAACCGAGACCGCTGCAGTATAAGGCTAAAGCATTAGCCAATTGGTTAGCAAGCTTCTACAGTTTTATATTAAACTCAATGTGATAAGTAAGAATATGTTTTGTCTGTTTTAAATGCCCATTCTTCTATCTTAACAGAAAGAAACAACAAATAGCAACCCTATTTAAAACGGCTTACTAAATGAAAGTGGTGCAGGGGTAAATGGGAAAGATAACGTGGGGCCCCATAATTATTTGTTGCCCCGGGGCCCCCAAGCCTGTAGCTACGGCCCTGCGAAGGGAAGAGAAAACCGTTTAGAAGACGTATATCATGGTTGAGGAATTTGAAACAATGGTTTGGGGTAACATCGATTGAACTGTTTCGAGCAGCAGCCAGCAAAGTGTGCATAGCGATGATGATAACCAACATCCGCTAGCGGATATGGCACCCAGAAGAAGAAGAAGCGTGGTAGATACTACAAAACTCGAAATTTGGTTTATTTATTCCTTAATGTACTTAGTTTTTGCCTCTTATTTCGTTTGTGCAATCGGACATTATTATTACTTTTACCAGAAAAATGTTAATTCAACGTACTGGTTGCAAAATTATAATTTTGGCACCCAAGAAAATAAACTAAATGTTCATTAAAAAAATGTAATTGGCATACGTTAGAATGCTTGATAGAGTAAAATTTCCGCATGTAATCCACTTTCTACGAAAAGCTTCATTTTTCAGAAAACTAAACACATGCACTTCATTCGTGTTTATGATACTGCTGCCAGGCAAGAACACTTATATACGGCATAATAATTTCACTGCGTATATCAATCAAAAACTCAGCTGTATTATGCGTTTAATTAGTGATTTTTGTCCAGAATTGCAACTGAAATCACTTATAGAAATGCACAAACAATTCAGGGGCGTATGTTAGATTTGCCGCAAAATTGACATAATATATACTGGACTATTGGTTAGATCATCGAACTTCGCTGCTGCAACATTTCGATCAATTTCCCATTTCCTCTATTAAAAATGAAAACTAAATGCCACAATCTTACTGTTTTTCGACGAATCGCCAAAATTAGATTTACACCAAGCATTGTTACTGTTAGTAGAGAATATCAAAATGTAGAGAGGTTACAAACACACGATCTCCTTGAAAAAACAGTCTCACAATTTTGTAACTAATAGGCCAGTCAAATTGTCGAAAATACCTCGTTTTTTTGACAAAAATACTACCTGAAAAGTTAGCATGTAGTTTTATAGAGCAAATCACGTAGAATTGAATGAACTAAAAAGTATCAGCTGAATCAGTGGAGAAGTGATTCAAAATTGCCGTCAAAGTAATAAAAAAACGGTTTTTTGCATATAAAAGAGCAAAAAAGCGATGAATTTTTTCCAAAAAAAAATAGGATTATGTAGTTTAAAAAAGCAAATAAATTAAGCTGTCGATGTCGGTGGTCAAAATCTATTCATTAGAAAAAAAGTTATCGCTAAAAAACCGCTAAAAATGACCGATTTTTCAATTGTTCTTAACTTTAAAAAAAACCTATATAACGTTGAAATTTTCAGAAAGCATAGTACTCGATGAGCAGAAAACGCAAGATTTTAAAATTTGCAAAAATGTTGATCATTTTTTGCATAAATAATTTTTTTAGAAAAAAATACGTTTTGTCAGAAATAGATTTACTCAGCTTGCAGAAGCCATACAGCAATCAGCGTAAGCTTATTTTGTTCCTTAAGAGTTATTCTACCACACACAATATGAGCGCACATTTTTTTGCACTTTCAAATATGTACAAATTTAATTTTTTTAGGCGCACAAAATGTTGAATATTTTCGTCAATTTTAATTGTACCGTAATTACATAAGCACCATTCGATAGCTGCCAATTTTCTCTAAAATTAAAAAAAAATTACAGTACGACCCATAGAAGCCGAATAATTTTTCTTTTTTAAATTGCTGCACATTCAATTATTAATATTAGCGGCTGAAATTTGCACACACTTTAGCTGAAGACTTCTAGTGTAATATAAAAATTATTTCGCAATTATTGACCGTGTATTATTTATTGCGAAGCGGTTTACATTTTCGGCGTCGCAAAACGCATGTTCCGTTCAGTGCGAGTAAACGCCGAGTGGAGCGGCCTACTCCGAGTTTCTCCCTACAACGCTTAACGCTACGCGCCATAGCACCGCTTTGAACGAACATACATTTTGCGACGCCTAATGTAAACCGGTTCGCAATAAATAATACACGGTCAATAATTGCGAAATAATTTTTATATTACACTAGAAGTCTTCAGCTAAAGTGTGTGCAAATTTCAGCCGCTAATATTAATAACTGAATGTGCAGCAATTTAAAAAAGAAAAAATCTTCGGCTTCTATGGGTCGTACTGTAATCTTTTTTTAATTTCGGCAGCTATCGAATGGTGCTTATGTAATTACGGTACAATTAAAATTGACAAAAATATTCAACATTTTGTGCGCCTAAAAAAAAGATCACCCTTTAAATTAAATTTCCACATATTTGCAGTGCAAACAAATTGCGCTCATATTGTGTGTGGTAGTATAACTCCTTAGGAACAAAATAAGCCTATGCTGATTACTGTACCACTTCTGCAAGCTGAGTAAATCAATTTCTGAGAAAACGTATTTTTTTCGAAAAAAATTATTTATGCAAAAACTAATCAACATTTTGCAAATTTTAAAATCGCGCGTTTTCTGCTCATTGAGTACTATGCGTTCTGAAAATGTCAACGTTATGTATTTTTTTGTTTAAAAGTTAAGAACAATAGAAAAAGCGGTCATGTTTAGCGGTTTTTTAGCGATAACTTTTTTTATAATAAATCGATTTTAACCGTCGACAGCTTAATTTATTTGTTTTTTTTAAACTACATAAGCCTATATTTTTTTGGAAAAAATTCATCTCTGTTTCGCTCTTTTATATGCAAAAAACCGTTTTTTTATTACTTTGACGGCAATTTTGAATCACTTCTCCACTGATTCAGCTGTTACTTTTTAGTTCATTCAATTCTACGTGATTTGTTCTATAAAACTACATGCTCACTTTTCAGGTAGTATTTTTGTCAAGTAAATATCTAATTTGACTGGCCTATAAGGATCGTACGTTTAATTGCGATTACTATAAATCGCATGCTCGTTTCAATGAACGTCCTGCGTTAAGTTAAGACGGTAGGGTATTGCATCCTGATGATAGAGCGATGTACCTTCTATTATTACGAATAAATATATTACTTTAAGTTCTCAAAATAAAGCGTCCAAATTGGTTAAAAGTGTGAACCATGAATTTGCTAACAATAGCAAATGAATGGCAAAAGACTGGTATCTCCAACCATACTGAAAAATTAATTTACTTCTAAAAATAGACTTAGTCTGTCGCTTGGCGACTCTCATTTTTTAAATTAAGTATTCAGTATTTAACAAGAGCAAAAGCCAGTATTCACGTAAGGAATAAATAATATTAATGTAGCTCGTGAAAAACGCCCACTACCTTGAAATTTCTTGCTGTTAGCAATCCCTACCTTGTTTTATTACCAGTAGAGTTGCTCATTATTGGGAGTTTAAAAGGTTAGCTATATTTTTAAAGCTGATTTCTCACTAAGTCGTCAAAGATATCCACTCTCCACAAGAATACTCCGTTTTGTATTCTGTTAACATAATTATATTCTAAAAATAAAATTAGCCTTTACAAATGTTGAAGGGATAAAAGCTGTGAGCCATTAAATTCAGTTGTGGGTAGAAAGAGTACCAAATTGCCCCATTCTTTTTGAGACACTATATAATGACATAAAATTTTATATAATCGTAAGATTCATTCAACAATGCTGCAATATCAAATATTCAGGGATCACATTGAACATAAAATACAAATGCTGGTTCAGTGAACCCTGGCAATCTCAAACTATAACAAATAGCATTGACCGCATTGGAAACAACGGTGTGATCTACCAGTTTTATTTATTCCTGAAGTATATGAATTGCACTCGTAAACGCCTGGCCTAACTAGTAAATATCCAATATCTACACCGAGGGTCCTCTATACCTATCATATTTCAATTGCTGAATATACTACTCAATATCTACATTTATAAGTTCCAGAAATAATCCAATATGTGCAATTGTTTTAAGAAAATAGATTTGCACAGATGAAATACCCTTAAACGTATGTAACGTATTGTGCAACATATGGTTACTCTTATATAAATAATCTTCCCATTTCAATATTTAAATTGAAATGTAAGGGTACGTTGTCGATTTCTAAAGCTACAACAGGTATTATTCTATACTTTCAACGAACAGTTACAGTTAGAGCTGGGCAGTAATTAATTACTTTGTAATTAAATTACTAATTAAATTCCCTTTTGTTTATTTGCTTTAGAATTGAATTACTTTTCAAAATGCGGTAATTGTAATTGGGAATTGCCATTTTTGTTAAAAAGTACTTGAAAATTACTTTTTAAAAGTAATTAATTACTACATTTAATTACTCAATTACTTTTGTGTAGTTAAATTACTCTAAAGTATTTAAATTACTTTACAAGTATTTGAATTACCTGTGGTAATTGAAATTACTCGAGGAAATTGAATTACTTTGTGGTATTTAAATTACCGAATTACTGACCTCGATAGGGTGCCAAATCTCCAGAACACAAAATGTAAGATAAGTTCTTATTAAGTTACATATTAAGCAAATCGCAATAGGGTTTTCCCGGCTCGATATAAGCCTAATTTATTATTTCCTCTGACAAGTCGAATAACAGCAACTTTTGCATTTTATACAACGCGTCTCGGGCATTGGTGCGTGTATATAGATTCTAGATGTGATCTGTAGCTTGCAATAATGACATTAATATTTATTGTGCAAGACGCTAAAACTATATTTGCGGTAAGTACTTTACAGATTACAATAAATACGGTAAAAATATAATTTAAAATAGCTTGATTAGACAATAGTGGTTCATAATAATTATTTATTTATTTCAATTTGCTTGTTTTAAATGACTTACTAGCATATGGTTATACTGCCGTGCAAGTGTAACAGGCATTAAGTCCAGAAAGTTACGTTTTTGGTGAGGAATTGAACTACACGGTCAAAATGCGATAACAACATTTAAACAGCGTAAAACACATAAATAAAATGTACTCAATTCCGAAATTCCATGCCTCCTTGACTCAAAAATTTAGTATGCGTTATGGTATTAATACAATTTAAAAACACCGCATAAGTTTACCGCATTCTCGCATTGAACATTTTGTAAATTATTCATTCGTTACATAATATACTATTTCCACGACCGGGAGTAGAAATCAGTTTCTAGGTTACAAAACTTATGACAGAAATGCACATTATGTGCATATGGAGACAATATGAATACAATTAGTACTTCGGTGGAGTGAATACTCGATTAAATCAACAATTCTTTTACATGAACAACAAAAATGTAACATTATAGGTTCGAAAGAGGGAACAATAATATGTTTGTTTAGAACATTTTATAAAAACCTAACTTTAGTTTTAATTTTTAATGTTACAAATGGATACACAAAAAATGTTAGTGCAGCAATACCCTTATGCGACGTGAAATGTTAAATAGAGATCTCCGTAATAGTATTTTTTAAATAAATTTTATGCATTTGAGTAGAAAAAAATCTGGTGTGATTCATGCACACAACTTCCTTTTACAGGGATCTTATAATTAGGCAAAAATTTGATTTTTAATCTCGAAGCGTTTGTCAAAAAATTTCAAAACTTACAAATTCTACAGAAACCGTACAAAATAGAGCGTTTGTGGAAGAGACAAATTTTCTCTAAAATTTTAAGCCGAATTAAAAAAAAATGTAAACATAAAAGAACAAATTCTTATGTCACTAATATCATTAGTTGATTTATCAGTGTTTTTTTACTAGATGACCATTGTTTTTGTGATCATGGCTACTTGATAATTGCACGCCTTAATGACAACCCAAAACCTTTGATATGCATTTTAAGGCAAACGGTTGCTTTTACGCTTATGAACTAACTGCATCTTATTTTTACGTATTTTAATTCCCTTTCAGATCATAACCTAAAATTTAAAAATAAATGTTACCGATAACGAAAGTTAGAGCTACAAAAAGTTTTCAGAGATAGGTAAAATGCCACTTATAGTCAAGTCTAGTTTATGAAAATTATTGCATTAGTGCATTACATAATAGCATTGAATATCCAGAATCTCCGCCGCTCATATAAGCATTCTGAGTCTGGATAATTATTCAATGATAATAGTAAGGATGTGCACCAAAATTCAAATCGATATCTTTACATTTGTGGAAATTAATATAAAAATAAAATAGAAATTGAACTTCCATATACCTTCTACATGTAGCTACAAGATTTAATTATCAAAAAACGAATTGACACGACACTAATGATGTTGCAACTTGCACGAAAGTTCTACTACATATATGACAATAACTGATATTGTACAACTACAATTACTAAGTAATTGGTAATTGAATTGCTATTTCATGTGAGTAATTGTACTCTCTGGTAATTCAATTACTTCATTAGGCTGTAATTAGTAATTAATTACTTTTTAAAGTAATTTGCCCAGCTCTGGTTACAGTTCAAGTTAACCTTAAGAAATTAGTTATGTCACCAAATGATATAAATATATTTGGCATACTTAATGATAAGCGGTCGCCTGGAAACAATTACACCAACTATTTCAACAAAAAAGACGGAGTCGTAAAGAAATAATATTCGTCCGGAATGATCGGAGTTCAGACTGTTTTTAAAGGCGCTTTTTCAAATTACCTGTAAGTTATTGTCGGGAACTTTAAAAAAATTAAATTCCCGGGCACGTCTTCCAAATGTAATTATCTGAGTTGCTTGTCCTGTATACTATCAGACATTACTCATTTAACGACCGGGCAAAGCCTGAATCCAGCTTTAGAACCATACTTTTCCCCTTTGCAACATTAAAAACGGGAGCTGCGTTTTATAGTACGCGCCTGCTTCTAACGGGCCTTGCTGCAATAAAATCAATAATATTCTTATCTTTCACCAAGGAACTAAACTGACAAAATGAAAAATAGATGCCAAGAATGCGATTAACATATTTATATGCTTTACTGGATTTAACTAAAAAAGTTTGGTATAATAGCATGGGGGATAAATGTTCTATTCTCTCCGAGTAGGACTATGGTAAGGGAGATTATAAGAGTGCATTAAAATCCTAAAATTAATCCAGCCCACACTTTAGCGTAGCACGAGAACTTAGATGCAAGCAACTACTGATTTTAAAATTTTCTTAAAACAAACATTCTTAGGTTAATTTTTAATTGTAATTTTATTTTGCAGCTGTTACGCCAATTATAGGCGTCGCTGTACATTTTCTGGGGACTTCCAACCCCAATAACGACTGACATGATGCTATTATGACATCCGGCACCAACTATTTCCGTGACAGCCGTATCACGAAGCGCCGAGAGAAGCAGCCATGGAACTCCCATTCAAGTTCTGACCAGAAAGAGCGTTGCTTAACTCTACTGATCGAACGTGGACGCTTGTTCAAGCTACACCAGCCGGGACCTATTGTATTTGATATTTCATTTGACTATCAATTTAGATGGCCTTAATGGTGGTCTAAATTTTCTTCTTCTTAGCCTTATGATATTCACTGCTGGTGTCTGTATTTGGAAGTACAATTATTGAACTTTAGGAAGTAGCTCGTTGGTTGAATGGACCAGATTAATAATACGTTTGATAGTTACTGAAGGATTGAAATCATGCTGAGTGGCTGTTTAAGGTGATTAACCTAAACGGCCGTACTTAGGCTAACTTTACTTAATTCTTATAGGGGCTGGAGACCTTCAGTTTTCACATCAAAAGAAAATAACGCCATGGAAATCGATTATTCTTTATTAGGGTCAAAGTAAAAGCACTACATTACTCTTACAATTATTGCGTTGTTTCGGAGCATAAACTGACGTCGGACGTTCGTTGTTAGCCTGCCTAGCGGCAAGAAGGGCTGTCTGCCAGGCTGAGTCTGGTTGCTATGGTGCTGGCCAGATCTCGTTTTTTCCCTCTGCCGTTCCATTCAGATCGTTTTATACAACTTACAAAAGTCCCTCCATCCTGGGTCTCGGCGTGTTCAGCCAATGACAACAAAATCTAAATTTCGTTGTGAGAGGCGATGTTAATTGGTAGCTGCCCTTCCAAAAGCCATGACGGTTTTAATCCTTTTCTATCAAGTTTTAAATTGCTGTTTCCCACGACCTACCCGAACACGTGTTTCTTTGGCCGAAATCGTAAACTAATACATTCACAAACTAAATTAGCCGGCGGTTTGGGCTGTTTGTTTCTCAAACTCGTCTAAGCCCCTGGTCGTAAATCTAATACAGCATTTTTCGTCTCTCGCGCCGAGTGTTTATTACAGCCCTCGGCACCCTCAACAGCTGCAAGAGGAGTCGAATTACAACCTGGTCAAATCAAACGAAAGCTTTC
This sequence comes from Agriotes lineatus, assembly GCA_940337035.1. Taxonomy (NCBI): domain Eukaryota; kingdom Metazoa; phylum Arthropoda; class Insecta; order Coleoptera; family Elateridae; genus Agriotes; species Agriotes lineatus. The sequence goes on along the minus strand of CALNHX010000989.1, from coordinate 3,086 downwards.
GTTTGCGAGATATAATTGTTTTACCTCTACCATACATAAAATACGGGTTATTAGTGTCCTAGAAATAAAATAGCTAAAATAAAAATGTGTCCTTCCTAGAAATAAAATGGTTAAAATAAAAATAAAAATGTTTGTAATTACGCGACCCTCACAGTTCCTCCATTTCGCCATGCTTATATAGTAATGTTTCTCTACTACTTTTCCACTGCTGCGATATTTCTTCTTGGTGAAGATGTTCACTTAGTAATTCTGTTACATTTTCTTTCGTCTCTTTACCGCTTTACATTATGGTTTCTGTAATTATTTCGTCTATATCAATTTCGGGTATATTTTCGAAGTTCAGGGTAATTGTATTAATTCACAGTTTTTCTTTTCTCGTTCCTCTGCTTTTGGTATCTCGATGTGGTTTCATGTCATTGTTGACGTAAGCTTCTTTCTAGCACTCTTATATTCATGTTATTTTCCATCGCTTCCTCAACTTTCTTTTATTCGTGTCTTCACTTTTCTGTTCTGTTATAGAACATTTTTTTGTATTTGGTTACTATAGAAACAGCAATCGCCCGCTTTATTTAGGCAAACAATATTTTATCTTTATTAGTTGCTAGCTCAGAAAATGTTATACGAGACTTGATCGTTAAGTGTCTTACTGGAACAGTCCTCAAAAAACGATAAAACTTGGCCCTTCGGGTCTCGTTCTTTTATCTCTCTTTTGACCTGTTTTAAGGCACTTACCGATCTTATAACGTAATATACTTTTCGATAAGTTTCTGTTATTTGTGTTAGTTGGAGAGTATCGACTTAAGATTTTCTGGTATTAGTAATTTTCTTATGTTCTTTCATATTAATGTACACTATAGCCCTGACCATACGACGGTCGCTATCTGTGGTAAAGTTTAGTACTGAAACGTCTTTTATTATCGACGATAATGACTTTGAAGTATTCCATTTTCCGTAATACACAGAGTGGTAAGCAAAATAGGCAAAAACCGGTGAAAAATTTTTCTCGGAATAGGTGGCTGTGTCTTCAATATTTACATCTTCTCTCAATTATAAACAACGTTTCCAAATAACATTTTTGTGTATTTTGAAAAATAAGGGTATTTTATTCTTGAGCCATTTTCATATTTTCGAACCTCCATCGTATACGAAAAGATATATTTAACTTTTGGTAAGTGCATTGTTAGTTTGAGAAGATGCAACGACTTTTATCAAGAATAAATTTGCTGTAAAATCAGTAATAAAAAAGTGTTTCCTCTTGTATCACTTATCCGTGGACAAACTGTATAACGTATGATCAAAAAGGATTTTCATCTACCATCGCTATAGAATATACGTTTATACTTAAATGTCAAATTTGACATTTAATTTTTGAGTTACTTACAGTTGTATTCATAATTAAGAACCATTACATAGCCGTACTAAGTGAAGTTTTTTTTATCATAATATACTGAAGTGTTGATATGATAAAATGTTCTTGCTTTTTTGTTGACCTGTTAGAACTTTTTTTTTTCAGCTATTTGCTGTCCACATCAGGACATAAGCCTCTTCTAAGCTCTTTCATGTATTTCTAAATTGTTCGGTGTCAATAAGTGCCCGGTATTCTTCTTGTTTTCATAGGAAACAATCGCCACTCGATTAATTTTTTTCTACCATTTTCGTTGCCTTGCCTTGCTACGTGCCCAAGCCATTGCCACTTCAGGTATGCGACACGCTGTATGATATCTGTGATTTTAGTTCTTTATCTGATGGCCTCATTTCGTAAACTGTTTCTTAAGACTGATCCCAAGCCTCCCTTGTTCTATTTTGCAAAATTCTAAATCTGTTTTCACTCCTTTCTGTTAATGTGGCGGTTTTTAGACAGCTGGAGGCTGACAGTATGTACGTTTTCTATAGTTTGGCATTGAATTTCGCGCGGTTGTTCTGGTGGACTCATTATTTCATTTGGCTGACGCTCATTTTAAGTCCCACTGTTGATGATGCGTGCTTTAAATCTTCTAACATTGTTCTAAGTTGGTTTATGTCACAACTAATATCGTCACAAAAACGTAAATGATTTTAAGTATGAGCCGTCAATTGTAATTCCTTTATTTTCCTACTACACTTCTAGGGAGGGGTAATCAACTTTGGTGGCATTTCGCGATTAAGAATCCGAAAACAACAAGCAACCCACCAATTTGGTTGGGAAGCCACTGAAGTAAGTAAGTAAATATTAAATATGTTCTTTAATGCCAGCGTAAACAGTTTTGGGAGATTCTATCTCTTTGACGTATACCTCGGCCTATTAGGATCTGTTTAGTCTAGCGTCGTGGTCTATTTGCATGTATAAAATTGCAATTTCATATATATTTTCTATAAGCTGCGAATACCTGAAATCTACGGTATGAATGTTAGGACTTACCCACGTCTATTTTTCATGTTTTTCAAGGAAGTTATTCATGACATAACAACTGCATAACTCTGTTTGCCTCTGGCATCTGCTTTTTCCAATCCAATCTTTTTTGTTCTTTTTTCTTTCTCTGATTTTGCGTTGAGTAGCCAATAGTTTGGCGTTGGTAGCTTTATTACTTGTTGTAGCGTAAGTTACTTCTTCATAGAACGTTCCAACGTCTTCGTCTTCATAAATTTAATAACGGGTGTTCATAAACAGTCGTCATCCCAGTTGCCTTAAAAACAAAATGTTATGTCTTTGATTAATTCGTACAACACAATGAAACGTCAGTGAGTACTGTCATAGCGCATTTTTTCTCAATTTTAATAGACATACGTTTCTGAAGTCAAAACCTACTGGGATGACGACTGTTTATGAACACCCGTTAGTTGTAGGAGCATAAGTCTACATTACCTTTAATTTGTAGCTAGTCGAAATTTCTATTATAACTTCTGTGTAGCTTAGATACTGAAATTCTTATGCGTAATGTATAGTAAATTCGGCTTTAATTAACATGTATAAAACACATATGCTATTTATATTCAGCTTTGGCAAAATAAATGTTTGTTAATTTATTCTTCTTCTTCCTCTTATTATAGACCAGTGGCTTGTTTTAACCACATAGTGGTTCTATGAGCTCTCTTTGCCCTTAGGCCAG